>RJWM01000045.1:173330-286706 GCA_004363535.1 Dasyprocta punctata | reverse complement strand
AGTATGCAGTTCAGGCTGGCCTTGAGCTAACTTTGTGGCCCAGACTGGTCTCGAACTTCCGATGATCCTCCTGCCTCAGCCTCCCATTGCGATTACAGGTGTGTGCCACCATGCCTGGCTTCATATATCTTTCTATGTTTCCTTCTCCATCTCTGTCTCTATCTCTTCTATCTCTGTGTTTGGTATCTGACTTAGTATATGTGTGGTACTATAACGAATACCATAGACTGAGTAATTTATAAAGAGGAGAAATATATTTTGCCACAGTTCTGGAGACTGAGAAACTCAAGTTGCTGACAGATATGTTTGTCTGGTGAGAACTTCTGTCTGCTTCCAAGATGGTCTCTTACTGCAGCATCCTTTGGATGGGGAGGAATGCTCTGCTCCAACCTGGTGGAAGGTAGAAGGAAAAGTGAACTTAAATTTGTATGGAGCCTCTTTCATGAGTGAGGAACTTTCATTACTCTTTAAATAACTTACCTCTTAATACCATCACATTGATAATACCTGAATTTCGAAGGTGACATGTTCAAACCATAATGGCACTATACTGTATGTGGGGGTCTATAACCTCAGAAAGGACCATTAGAGAATTTAGTGCTATTCATACCTTTTTTGCAGCAGTCTGTTGGTTTATTCCTATACCTGTGCTATGCTTTCTAATTTTACTTTCCTTTTTTATTGAAAAGCTTTGTTTGCCTGTAATCCCAGCTATCCAGGAGACTGAGGCAGGAAAATTGCAAGTTCAAGGCCAACCTGGGCAATTTAGTGAGGCCTTATCTCAAAAATGAAAAGAAAAAAAACAAAAACAAAAACACAAAACAGAAGGAACTGGGATTATGTTTTTAAACCCCCTGGATTCAATGCCCAGTACTGCAAAAACAAAACAAAGCACTTCAGATTTTATTGATATAAAATAAATTGCACATTTAAAGTGGACAGTTTTATAAATTTTGATGTTTGTATGTGAAACTAACACCGTAGTCAAGGTAGTAAACAAGGCTGTAACTCCTCGTTTTCTTGTACCTCTTTGTAATTGCCGCTACCCCTAAACACGCATACTTACAATCCCAGTCAGCAAAGAGATTTTCAGGAATTTAAAGCAGCTATGTTTTTCTTACTGTTTTTTGGGGAAACTATAATTTTTTACCTAAAATAGTATTTATACTTATGTAATGGACTTTTTTTGTTGTGGTTCATTTGTTGTTTGAGACAGGGTGTATCTCCAGCTGGCTTTGAAATCACTATGTATCCCGGGCTGGCCTAAACTTACAATGATCCTCCTGCCTCAGCCTCCTAAGTGCTGGGATTATATGATGTGCCACCACACCCAGCTCTGGATTTATGTATTTTAAATTAATAGCTACTTAAGAAACTAGTTCTAGGGCCAGGGATTTAGCTCAGCCACACAATCACCTGCATGGCATACGTGAGGTCATGAGTTCAATCCCCAGTACCCAAAAAAAAAAAAAACCAAAAAAAAACCAAACTAGTTCTGATTTTAATATGACATTCAAATAGAGGTACAATTCATGTAAACAAATGCTCTTTGTGGTCTTTGGTAATTTTGAGAGTGTTAAGGAACTCTGAGACTGAAGAGCTTGACAGTGGGTGCTATGAGGGATTAGTCAGAGCACTGAGATGCTCGAAGATCATCCTGAAGCAGAGCAGTTGCTCAGTGGGGGCTTCAAATTTTACTTTCCTCAGTTTTACAAATTTTACAGCCTCAGTTTTTGTGGCCTTGAGATTGGTTTCTTTCTTTTGAGGCATCATCAAAGCCCTGTCTTCTAGGTCACAGAAATAAGTAAAAGAAAAAGTAGACAGGCTTGCTGTAAGATGTAAAGAATCACTCCAAGTTTTTAAGTTCATTAAATTATTTTTTGACTGTCAGAAAGCAAAAGGGCTCTTTATGCCTCTATTATGTCACTTTCTCTAATTTTCTTGCATGTTCTCTTTATACTACTGTCTTCTTCAGTAGGCTGTAACTTCTTTGTTTTCTTTATATCACAAATGACCTTCCCAGTATAATCTTTCTGAAATAACAAATATGACCATGATTTTCTCATGCTTAAATATCTTTATTGACTTCTCTTTGCAAACAAGACAAATTCAGGCACCTTTCTGGAAATCAAGGCCTTGTAGTCCTTGGGTTATCTCTTGCCTTTCTTCGTTTCCTTTAAACTGAATAATACTAAATGAATTTTTATAAACATATGATGCTGCTTCATCTTTGCATATTTTCAAATATTTTATTTCCTCTTTTTAGAATATCTGTGCCTTCTGTTTTATTCCCAGTGAAGTTGTATTCATCATTAAAAGCCAATTCAGATATTACTTCTTTCAGCAGTCTTTCCTGACTCCTTGGATGTATTGTTCAGAGGAAAGGTCTCTACTCCTGTGTACCACTTCTGTTCCTTCTATGTTGGTGTCACTTGGTATATTATAAATCCTCATAATCTTTGGAGTCATATCTAGCCTTTGAGTTCTAGTCATTTTGTTTTCTGGTTTTCTAATATGATGTAAATTATTTAATTTCCTTGAATTCCACTTTTATTTATCCTTAAAGTAGGGATAACTCAACCTGTTTATAAAGTCATCATAACATGTCTATTCTAAAGGAACTGTGTTCCTTTGTTTTCAGTTAATTTTTTGTGGAAATCTTATATTCTCAGGTGGACGCTCTCCGATTGCGTTTAGAAGAGAAGGAAACCATGCTGAATAAAAAGACCAAACAAATTCAGGAGATGGCTGAGGAGAAGGGGACACAAGCTGGAGAGATACATGATCTAAAAGACATGCTGGATGTGAAGGAGCGGAAAGTTAATGTTCTTCAGAAGAAGGTAAGATGCTCAGGTGTTCTGAGCTCAGGGGCTTATTTCTGACACACCCCCTCATTTTTGCCACTAAAATTACATTAACTGCTGTCAGAATTAACTTCTCATTCCTGTTTATATTTTTACAATGAGTTATGGCAACTGTTGTTCCAAAAGATAGATTGTTAAAATCGCTGTGCATATCCAGTGTGTAAAACTTTAAAGTAATCACTGTATCATTCGGTAGTGTTTCTTACTCTGTTTCTGAAGATTGCCAGTTTGTCCTGATGTTCTTCCTGTCTTTTCCTTCTTTTATTGGAAGTACAGTGAATTAGTGTGTATAGCGTGTGGGTCATCTAAGTGATTAATAAGATGAGAATTTTGAATAGAGAAACATTCTGCTATAATTAACATACAATGTACATGTACTAAGGAAAATTTTTTGTCTTTATCATAGTCAGTTTTGTAAAGAGTCTAACTCAGGAATAAGTAAGAAAGCAACTAGTAATTGTCCCTGTTTTCACTTAATAAAAAGGTGTCCTTGAGATAACATTGATAAGAAATGCTGTTACTATATCTGTATTGAGGTAATAGACTAGAAATATTTGATATTTTCCCACCTTATTTTCAGCTCATCACAATAGCCAGAGAATGTGTAATTTTCTTTGATGAACTTCAAATTCCCCTTTTATATACAGAAGATTATGCCCTATATTTGCCTATTAATTTGACTTTTTATTTGCTTTCTGAAAATAATTCTAAGAATTTGATCACTCTTAATATTCATTGCTGCTAATTTATTGTTTTAAATTTTTAGAGATATTTATAATTTTCCATTCATTCCCTGCAACTGTCCACTTCCCTTTACCTGTTTCTTATGTGGTCTTTCAGAAAGAGAGTCTACATATATAGAAGTAAAAATGAATTCTTCATTCTGTTTATGTCTTTTCCTGTATTCTTCCAGACATACGCACAATCCATGTACAGGCAAAAATGTGTGTGTATGCACGTGCACGTACTTTAGCACACATTTTACCATTCCCTGTTGGTTGCTCCTTTCTTTTTTTATTTATTTTGAAGCTTCTTCCAAGGACTTCCTCATTTTTATTATAGATAGCATTATACACATGTATTACAATTTATTTAATAAAATTTCTAGTAGTTGACATGTATTTTGCTTACATTTCTGCTTTTACCTAAAATAGTGCTGCAATAAAAAGGCTGTAAATGTTTATATATGTGTGAAATATATTTGTAGGATTAACTCCTAGAACTAAAACTGTTGGGTGAAAGGGTATGCGCTTATACTTTTGATGAATTTCTGCAGTAGCCTTAAAGAAATTGTACCAACACTTTCTCCTACCATCAGTGCATGAAGGCATCATTTACCTTATTTCATATTCATAAAGTACGTTATCTAACTTTTTGACAGTCTGGTAGATGAGAAAATCTGTCAGTGTTGTTACAATTCTTTCGTTACATGTAAGGCTCAACATAATGTAATATAATTCAGATCATTTCTGTTCCTTTTCTGTAAGTTATTTGTTCATATAACTTTATTACTTTTTATTGACTTGTAGAAGCTCTAATTTAGTAATTAGCTCTTTTAATCTGCTGTGAGTTCCAAATATTTTTTCACGTTTGGCTATTGACAAATTTGTGTGTGCATATGTATGTGTGTATGCATTCACTCGTGTTGCATGCGTTTAGATTTTTGAAATGTTTATAAAGAGAATATTTTAAGGCTTCTGGGTATTTGGATATACTTCTAAAGTTCTATTTTAGAATGTCCCTTCTGTTGATATATCCGTATTTTGTATCTCTGTTCTAATTTTTGATCTTTAAAACATATCTCAAAAACTAATTCCTTGCATGTTACTTTTCCTCCCAGTAATATCCTAGCTGTTTTTGTTTCCCTAGTTTTCTATGTGAAATTTAGAATTTGCTTGTTTCATGCCCCCACTCTCAATTCTGTGTTGTTTTTCATTGGAATTGCATCAGATTTGTAGAATATAGTGTTATATTTTTCATTATCTCTTACAACTGCTAGTTTTTTTTTTTTTTTTTTTTTTTTTTTTTTTTTTTTTTTTTTTTTTTTTTTTTTTTTTTTTTTTTTTTTTTTTTTTTTTGCGGCACCGGGGATTGAACTCACAGCCTCACGCCTGCCAGGGCAGGCGCTTAAGGCACTGAGCCAAACTCCCAGCCCTGGTTTTTTGAGGCAGGGTTGCACTATGTAGCTCAGGCCAGCCTTGCGTTCGCGTTGTAGCCCAAGCCAGCCTTGAACTCACAATGCTCCGCCTACCTCAGCCTCCCAAGTGCTGGGATTAAAGGCGTGCGCCACCACGCCCGGCTTAGTTTTTTTTGTATATATGAAAACTTGTGATTTTTGTGTATATTTTGTACCTAATTAGCATACGGAATTCTTTCAAGGTTTGATTTTTTTTTTTTCCTTTTTCTCCAGTTGATTCTTTTGGCTTCTCTAGACACAATTTATCATTTTCAAATGATACCTTTAATTTGACGTTAGTTTCTAATTTCTTTATTTTTTCTTCTAACACGTACCATGACATCTGAAACCATACTAAGTATTTACAGCAATAGCAGACATCTTAGACTTGTCCCTGATTTGAATGAGAATGCTTGTAGTTTTCTCTTGGTGAAGTGTGATACTTGCTTTTAGGTTTAATCTGTTTATCTATCATGTTAGGAAGCCATGTAAAAAAAGGTTTTTTTTTTTTAATCAAGGATGGCTATGGTAATTTAATGGATATCAAATTATTTTATTGTACTAGTCATTAATTGGTTCTGTGAGGCATGAAAAGTACCAAAAATGAGTACCTAACAAATCATTTTGGCTGCAAAGTGTAGCAACACCGACATGGCAGTTGATACTAAGAAGTTCTAGCTTGTGTGTCCAATACAAAATGAATGACAAGCAGAGACAATTTTGATCTCAAAATGGTGTCCAGTACCAGACTGGATGAATTTCAAAACTGTTGAGTACCAAAGTATGACTGTATTATGTTTGGAATATATATTTGTATTTAACTCTTTTAAAGTCTAGATATATAGTTTTTCTTATTTATTTATTTATTTTTATTTAAGAGAAAAAAAGACACATATAAGAAAGACAAAAAGCAAAAGAGACAAACAAATGACTAGAGCAAATGCACAACAGTAACATTATAGGTTTACAAAACAGGATGATAGAAATTTGACAATGGTTGCAATATTGCATATCGTTATCTTCAAAATGGTTGTTTACATTAACAGATATAGACATGTAAAATTGATCTAATCATGTGAGTATTAACTGTTCTTTCTCAGTAACTAATACATTCAGCGGTATGTTCGTTTTAGTTATCTTACATATACATATATACAGATTTATATCTTTCCCCCTTTTCCCTTCCCAATTACTTTTGCTCTTCAAGCTGTTTTTTACCCTTACATAGTATTTATTGTAGATTTTGGATCATATATACTTTTTCATACTCATAAGTGAGATAAATCCAACCCACATGTGTAAGTACCATATTGTCTCCCTAGTGTAAGAAACTGAAAAAGTATGTATTACTGATATGTGTTTCTTTTAAAGAACAAATGGCAATGTGTTTTTTAGAAAACTAGTTCTTAAAAATACCCAGACGTGACATAGTGTGAGATTCGATCTGTATTTTCAGTCTGTTGACCGTCTCCTTATACTTTCTTAGAAATGTTAGCTATTATTGGTTCTTTGTGCACCTTTTCATAAAACCTTAGTGTATATGCAAGCATATATGCTCTACAACTTTTTTTAAGGATTGAAATCATAGTTTTGATTTATTTAAAATTAAAAGTTTAAAATCTTGTTATGTAGCTTTATCTCATTTAAAAAATGTCTGCATATTTGCTGTCATATTTGCATTGTGGTTTAATTAACTAATACCATACAGCTTTGCATGTAGATTTTTTAATAACTAAACTATATTTTATATATATATACATACACATATACATATATTGTGCATGTAGATGTTTGTAGAATTTTTTCTTGTTTATTTCATGGTGATATAAATGCATCTGATTTATATAATTTCATATTGTGTGCATTTAAATAATTGATAGATACTAAATTGTCCTACAAAAATCTTGTACTTGTTTATTATACTCGTTTTGCACAGCTTCATTAATTTGTTGTCAGCCCTTTTTAAATTATTATTTTCTTGCTAGATAATTTAAAATATCTGTATTCTTGCTTAGTATTTAAAGTTGAGTTTATATTGAATATCTTCTTAAGTTTTTTTTTCTTTTGGGAACTACATATTCATTATATTCTCCCACATTTTTCTATTAGATGATCTTTTTCCTTGCTGATTTTTAGAAATTCTTCCTCTTGTAAATAAATTGTGTGTGTGTGTGTAAAATATGTATATATATATATGTATATATATCATATTTCTTTCCTTTTTTTACTTTATGGTATTGAAGCTTATATGGCCAACTTTAGTAGTCCTTTATGTATCCTCAATTTTATATCATGTTCAGAAAGTACTTATGCATCCCAGGGTTATTAAAATTATTTGCACATACTTTCTTTTTTTTTCCCCCAGTGCTGAAATAACAATCCAGGGCCTCACACATTGTAGGCAAATGCTCTACCACTGAGATACAGACTTCTGCTAAGTTTCTTACTTCTTGCAACTAAAAATCGGCTTGTAAAATTTATATATTGCCATGGTTTATGTTTTTACTTTTTGCCAGCCAGTTGTTATAATATTTATTTACAATGTACCTTTTATCTTCAAATTGAGACATGCCAATTAAGTTATCAGATCAGCCTGGGCCTGTTTCTGGATTCTGGTGTGTTACATTCAACTGTGTCTGTGTCTATACCAAGATCAAGCTGCTTCAAATGTTTCAGTTTCATATATATTTTCACAGTTAATGGATTGTCCTGCTATATTAATTTTCTTTTTGGAAGAACTTGTGACACTTCTCACTTTTTCTGATGAACTTTAGAATCATTTTGTCAAATTCCTCTCTTCGAAAAAATAATCTTGACATTATTTGATTGGATATAACATGTCAGAAATCAAATGAAGAAAGTATTTCTGTAAGAAGGGAATGATCAGATTTGTAAATCCCTGCTGATGAATTAGGTAAAATAAGTATTGAGAATTGATCATTGAACAGAGAAAAATGATGGTTATTAGTAACTTTGATTACACAGTTTCATGGAATGGGGAAAGGACGTAATTTTCATCTAGTTTTCCTGTAATTATCTGTTATTTCTAGCAATATATTTAATTTTATGTGTGTTGATGTGACAAATTTTAAAGTGAAGCCATATTTATAAAAGTAACATTCAAAGAACAGTGGAACAAAGTAGTGAGCCTGGACATGAGCCATGTAATCTCAGTGAATTAATCTTCTACCAAGGTGCTAAGAATATGCATTGTAGAAAAGACAGTTTTTAAAATAATTGGGACAATCAGATTATCTACATGTAGCATAATGAAATCGTATCCCTGTCTCTTACCATATATTAAAAGCAAGTTAAACTAAGTAGATTATTGCCCTAAATTTAAGACTTGAAACTATGAAGCTACTACAAGAATACATAGAGGAAATGGTTCAGCAAATTAAAATGGACAAGTTTTTGGGAAGAGACTTCAGGGTGTAAGAAACAGGAAAAAATGAGCAAGTGAAATTTCATTAAAACTAAAAAAGGTACTTCTGCATAGCAAAGGAAACAAATAGGGGAGTGAAGAGACAGTCTACAAAATCAGAAAACATATTTGCAAATCACACACCTGACAGGGGCCTAATAACCAGAACACACAAAGAATTCAAATGACTCAATTGCAAAATCCATTAAATAATCCAATTTAAAAATGTACAGAAGGGCTCTGGGGCTTTACTTCATAGGTAGAGTCATTACCTAACATGTGAAATTTGGATTTGACTCCTAAGGGAGAAAAATAGACCATTAAGTACATAAAACGTGATCCAAATCACTAATGATCAGAAGAATTCAAATTAAAACTGCAATTGGCTGACATTTTAGTTTTAAAATGTAGTTTTAGTTTTAAAATGTTTTAGTTGGTTCACATTTTAGTTACTATGGCTATTTTTTAAATAAAGGCACTATAACAAGTGCTGACAAAAGATATAGAGAAAAGGGAACCCTTGCACACTGTTGAAAGGAATGTAAATTAATAGAACCATTATGGAAAACAGCATGGAACTTCCAATTAAAAATAGGGCTACCTCTGGGGATTTAGCTCAGTGGCCTAAGCACCTGCCTGGCAGGTGCAAGGCTGTGAATTCAATCCCTGGTACCAAAAAAATAAATAAATATAAAAATTTAAAAAAATGGCTACCATTTGATTAAGCAGTCTGATTCCTGGGTATATAGGTCAAGGAAATGAAATCAGACTATTAAAGAGATGTGTGTGTCTATGTTTATTGCATAGATAAGAAATGTAGACAGTGTATCTAGTAACTGATAAATGGATAAAGAAAATATGGGAGATATATATAGATATATAATGCAGTATATTTAGTCATAAAAAGGATGCAGTCCTGTCATTTGTGACAACGTGAATGCAACTGGAGGATTTAAAGACAGATTTACCCTGATTTGAACATTATAGTATGTATACATTTATCCAAACGTATCATTTAGTGTCCATTGTACATGTATAGTTTTTATGTATCAGAGACCATTGAAAATAGGCCCGGGTACAGGCATGCACACTGTCACAGGTGAGACCAGCCAGAACAGGTGTGGGCACTGGGCAGCAAGTGTACCACAGACATAGGCCTGATAGCAGGTGTGACACCCTCGGGGGGACCAGTGAGAACAGGGACCAGCAGGCAGGACTGTGGACACCGGAGGAATTTTACTACTTTTATTTTTGTCTGATTGGTTATCCTTTTGCTCTCTGGTTGGGTTTTTTTTTTTTGTTGTTGTTGTTGTTATTGTGGTAATTTTTGTTTTTCTTTTTTCTCCTTTTACTTTTTAGGTTTCTTACCTTTTTATTTTCTTCTCTTATCGTTCTGTCTTTCCTTAACTATCTCTTGATTTCATGTTATTTTCATGTGAGTGAACATTGTTTCTTCTCTTTCTGGTTCACTTCAATACTCCTTCACTTTCTCTTTCATTCTTTCTCTCCTGTGTCCTCCAGTTTTCCAGAACTTTGTCCTCCAGCCTTGCTTCTAGTGTATTTGACTGTAATCATCTATCTTGTCCCCTATCATTTTTAACTCCCCTGCCCCCACAACAGCGTGAAATCACTCCACTAAGGAAAAAAATCATTACATGTAAGTTCCTGATATATGTTGGTTTTTGTTATATATACTATAGAATTTGCTCTTGTAGTTAAAGGTATCAGGTTAATAGTTACTACAGTTTGTCAGTAGCTAGGCTGTATTTGATGTAATTGTTATTGCTAGCTGTACCACTTCAACCAGAATGTCATATATGTTGCAATTAGTTTTTCTCCCTTGTATGATAACACTGTGATTGTATGGGATCATAACCATCATCATAGTCCAATTTTCAATGTGTAGATTTTTTTACTTTCTTTGTTAGACTGATTCCTAAACACTGCATTTGGTGGGGGGGATGCTATTGTGAAGGATGTGGTTTCCCCAATTTCTCTCTCAGTGAGTTTGTTGTATATGTACAGGAATGCTATTGACTTCCTGAGTGCTGATTCTGTACTCAGGTACACTACTGAATTTGGCTGTTAAATATACAGGTATTTGGTGGAATTTTTGGGGTCTTCTATGTAGAGTATCATATCATCTGCAAATAATAACTTCTTCCTTGCTTATGTTTATTCCTTTTATTTCTTTCTCTTGTCTAACTACTCTGGCTAATGTTTCCAGAACTATATTAAGAGTGGTGACAGTGAAAATCCATGCTTTATTACTGATTTTAGAGTCAAAGGTTTCAGTTTTTGACCCTTTAGTATGATGTAGGCTGTTGGTTTGTCATAGATGGCTTTTATCAGATTGAGATAAAGATCATCCATTCCAATTTTCTATAGGGTTTTTATTATAAAAGGGTGTTGGATTTTGTAAAATGCCTTTTCTGCATCTAGAGATAACCATGTGATTTTTGTCTCTGGCTCTGTTAATATGGGGTATTACATTTATTGATTTGCATATAATGAACAATTCCTGCATACCTGGGTGAATCCTACTTGGTCATGATGTATAATCTTCCAGATGATTTGCTGCAGATGTGTGAGGATTTCTCCCCCCCGGCAAGTAAGCAGTCAGTTCTGTAATGTTCACCCGGTGGACATCCTCTGACTCAACTCAATTTAACTCTGGAAGTAGTGTTAGATCACATAGCTCAAGGGCTCAGTCCAAAAAAAGTGGCCCCACTTCAGACACTATTGGCAAATCTGTCTAGTTTAAATACTTGATTTTGAAGACACAGTTTGATCAAGTACGTCTTAGGTCAGGATGTGTGTTTTTACACTTTTACCATCCTATGTATGCAGTCATAAAATACGTATGATAAGAGGAACCAGCACATAAATATGAGAATTGTTTATCTTCACTCTAATCAGGAGGGTATAAAGTAAGACCATATTAAATAATCATTTTATACCTACCAGTTTTTAATATACTGTATTAACACAAATTGAGAACTCTGACAATACCAGGTGTTGGTAAATATGACAACCGAAATTCTCATACAGATGTTGTTGGGTGTTTACATTTGTATAACTACTTGGAAAGAACTTATTACTTTAAGGTACTGTACATTGTCTAATCTAGCAGTTTAATTCCCATATATATATATATTTTAAAAACTCTAGGAGACATGTAGGAAATTGACTCTACAGAGTAACCCATTTGTATTTTAACTCCCGAATAGTGAAATCACTATGTAAATGTTCACTGACAGAAGAATGGTTAAGTAAATTGAGGTGTATTTGCACAATGGAACATGTTAAGTGTGTTTTATTTTTAGATGGGAGAAAATTTAGAAAAAAATTCACTGGAAAGTCATTTCATCCAAGGGTAGCAAAGGTAGTGAAATGGGATAAAGGGGAATATAGAAAAAAAAATATTTTTTTCTATTATATATATATACATATTATTATTATTATTATTTTTTCTTTCTTTTCCAGCACCAGGGATCGAACTCACAACCTCGTGCCTGCCAGGCAGGTGCTTAAGCCATTGAGCCAAACTCCCCGGCCCTGGTTTTTTTGAGACAGGGTTGCACTATGTAGCTCAGGCCGGCCTTGCGCTCGCGTTGTAGCCCAAGCTGGCCTCAAACTCACAACGCTCCACTTACCTCAGCCTCCTGAGTGCTGGGATTAAAGGCATGCACCACCACGCTGGGCTACAAGTATGTTTTGTTATGTGGGTGTTCATTACATTTTTCATACTGTTTCTTTTATTTGAATATTAATATAATTCTATATAAAAACTATGTACAATAATTTTCATTATAGATACATATTCTTTGAAGATGAATTTTCCAAATTAATATCCTTCAATTAGAACTACGTATCCCTAGAAATTCATTTTTATATTTGGAACAGTGTTAGATACAGTTGTATTTTCATTAAATAAAGTGCAATCATTTGATTCTTTTTTTCCTATAAAATCTGTGACTTACTCAAGTAGGGTCAAATGTGACCAATTATGATGAACGAAAGCATCTATTCCTTGGCAATGCACATCAGTTTTGGACACTTTTTACACACTATACCCCCTTCTTTTTCTGTTGCTGCTGTTGCTACTTTTTCTTCTTTACAGTGCTGGGGTTCAAAACCAGAGCCTTATGTTATGCCTTTTCTTTAACTGGAGTTTGAATCCTTAGAGTATTTGCTGATCGAGATTATCTTGGTGCCATATTGACCAAATTTTATTTTTCATTTCCATGAACATTTTTTAGATGAAACTTGGTATTTGGTAGCCATCAAATTTTATTTTCCTAAGTAGCCTTCAAATTTTATTTCCCTAATTTCTCCCCTCATTGTTTTTATTTTCCCTGGTTAATTTTTCTTAGGGTTGTTTATACATTTAAACTTATTTTTCTTCCATACTTCTCTTGTCTAGATGATTAGAATAGGGTTAATATGCTGTCCTAACCCCTTACTGGGCTACTCCCTGAGCATCACTAATCTGCACTTCCTTCATATATGGAATACAAATAATAGCTACTACAAAGGGGTTCTTGTTAATTGATGTAATGTGTATGAAAGCACCTTGGAGTGTATAAAATGGTATCTACTGTGAATACAAAGTATAATTCTCATAATTATAATTTATTAAACTCAGTCTATTGCTGTGAATTTAAAATCTTCGAGTCTTTTGAATCTTGGTATGATTATTTAGTCTGTCTCCTTCAGTTCATTCATACTTCGTACCGGTTGATGAGACTCTTCTTGATACTTTTCTTTAAGTGATAAAGTGTTGATCTTTCAAAAGACTTGTGTAATGTTTTGTCTGGAGAATTTTAGCTTTGGTAAACCTGTTACTGGTTAGCCTGCTTCTAGAAGTGGCTCGCCAAGTAAGCGTTACCGGGTTCTGGGTTGCTCACCTCTCCCTCTGGAGTTAGATTCTGGGTTCTTCTCATCTTGAACAAAGAATTGAACAAAACAAGCAAAAAGCAGTGGCCAAGTTTATTTGAGAAAGTAAAAGTGAAGAGTGGGGGAGAAACTGGCTCTGCAGAATGAGTTTGGACTGAGTAAAGAGAAAAAGGGAGTAAAAGCAAAAATAAAAGTGCACAGAGAATTACAGTGACCTGGTGTGTCCTTTATGTTGTCCAAATCTGGAAAACCATGAGAACTTCTACATCTGAGTCCTGAGATGTGGTGCTGGGATCCCAAGTTTCAAGCTGACCTCAGATCTAGGCAATCTCGCTGAAAACCTGCTGGAGTTCTTAGAAGTCCACATTCAGGACTTTGGGAACTGTTCTGTGCATGTGTCTAGGACCTTGTAATTAACAGGTCATGCCCACTATCCCAGCCAGCTTTGTCACACCCTAATCTCCAGTCTCAGGTCATTTGTTTGCAATTGTAGCATTTTTATAAATCCATGTTCATGCCTTATATCTGTGTCCTTCATTCAGACCCTTGTAAATCTGTCTTAAAAATCTGATTCAGGAACACAAAGCTCTCTGTAAAATTTCTTCTTAAAGTAATACCTTGATGGCAAGGCATACATGTACTTGGACTGTTTTGGGCTTTTCCAGGATTACCAACCACACATCCTTCGTAGCTTTCTAAGCAATGTTTGTATTTGTGTATACTAGAACAGACTACTCTTTCCTCTTTGCTTTTACTACATTTATAGTTGCCCCATCAAAATTATTTTCTGGCAGTTTTCCCAGTCTTCCTAATCTTTCTAAATTGTTCACATTCATTCATGGATCAGCATAGATCCTTCCTCTAATTACTACCATAGGAACTGAACTAAGTAAAAGGACAAATAGATGTAGTCTGTTTTGTGAAGAGCCCAGATATGTGGGCGTGAATAATGTGATTATAGAACAAAAAGTAAAGAGTTTGATTTGACTTTCAGTGAAAGGAGTTTCAGAAAGTCTGAGTCGCTGAGTATTAAAAGATAAATGGTGCCTTGCAGATGGGGAAGAGACTAGGACATTTTTAACAATAAGGACACACCTTTCTGGTGTGTCATGCCCTGGAATTTCACTTCTATTTTGGACACATTTTATAATATATACCTCAAAAATTTAAAACTCTGTCTATGCATGCCTTTTCTTTCTCACTGTGAACTTTGAAATTATCTGGTCTATAGAAAATTTATACCTAATTTTCACAATTCAGTGAATATAGACATCTTTATTGTGCTTTTAGTTCGTTTAGGAAACAAATAAAATTCTACTTGTCTTTCTTTCAGCCCTGTTAGTCTTAGCCAAAAACATTAGAAGTTTATCCACAGTGGAATATTACAGTTTAATAGGTGGAACTCTAGGTATCCTTGGAGAGATGGCTTAATTGTGTATGGCTTATATTGTGTGTAACTCTTAACCAACTTTGCTGCTTGATTCAGACACGTATTTCATGAGGAAGAAGCATATGGTAATATTTATTTCATCCTTGTCCTTTAGAATTGGCATTGTTTAATCATTTCTTTGGTAAATATTGTTTATAATTGTATATTTAAGGAATGATTAAAAAAATTTTTTTACCTGAGCACAGTGATAGTTACGGTAATGGCTAGGTTATGAGCCCCATGAATAGGCCACTACTACTACCGATAGTCTTCTAGTTTTCTAGGTAGGATACGTATTTGTATGCACTAGAATAACCCTGGGTTTAGAGAATGCAGTGTGACAATGCAGATGGCCAGGCATGCCGTACAACGGGATTAGTATTAGACTCTTCCTTCCCAGGGTTCTCCTTTATGGTTTGAAGTAGTTCTGAGTTACAGTAAATTTCTTAACTTTATAATAAATAATCACTAATCCAGAAAACATAGTTGAGCCTTTGAGTCTGAGCTACATTCAGAATCTGTGTTGATTATAAAACTTCTTGCTTGATTATACGTGATAATGTACCCTGGAGTTTAATTTGCTTATGCAGATGCTGTGATTGAGTGTTTTCTGTGCTTCTGGAGCTTGTTTGTTTTGCTTTCCTTACTTCTTCAGTTTCCTGAACTTTGAAATTTAGAATTTTAGATTTAGCAGTAGCAGCAAGCTGACTAATAACTGGTTTAAAGAGTGTTTTTGTCCTAGGTTGCTTCTGTAAGTCTCTTCTGTTGTTTTGCTTTTTTGGTAGAAAGTCAGAGCAGATAATTATTGTATTCTGTTTATTTTTTGTGAAGTGTTGGGTAAGGCAGTTGTTAATTTCTTCAATTTTCTATATCACAGCATGGAAGAACATATTTTTTCATTCAAGTTATTGTTTACTAATTTATTTAAAGAAAATATTTTTCTTTAAAAAGTACTGTTTAAAAAGATCAGGGTTGATCTTTTCCTAAATATTCTTATTTTGAAGTTTTAGCCAACTGTTAACCAAGCAAAATTAGGAGGTTAAGTCAGGCCCTGTTGGTTAAATCTGAATTAATTTACTTAGACATTAGAATTTTTCCCTATTATTTTTTTTTTCTTGTATGTGTAATTGTTTAGTGGCATATACTTTAAAGTTTTTGTTGATAGGGAATATATATACTCAGATTCTATTTTATTGGAAAAACAATAAATGCAGTCTGATTGATGATGATATTTTTACTGTTAGCTGAGGAAATAGGCTCCATATGAGCATATCACTTCATGCAGTATTGGCCCACTTTTGTAAGTAAACCTTACAAGGTAAAGTCTGCTATAACTTCCAGTATGTCAATAGATTGCTGTTCTTAAATGATACTGATCTTATAGAAGTGACATTTTATTATGATTAAAGAATTATTCTCTAAGAAAAGGGAGACTGTTAGTTTACTTTATCATAAAATAAACCTTTAGATTGTGATATATCCCATAGCACCATCTCTTCTACAGTACTTAACAGATGCACCACTCTCCAAAAAACAAAATAACCCTGTCTTGGTTACTTTTCACTCGTTGCAGAGACAAAATACCTGACACCCAAAATTAGGGAAGGAAAGGTTTATTTAGCTTACAGTTTTTGGAGGTTTCAGTCCATAATCAGCTGGCTCCAAGATAGAGTGTCATGGCACAGGGGCAACACTTAAAGGCAGCAGCAGAGCAAAAGCAGCCAGAGTAAAAGGGGCAAGAGCAAGCCTCTTCTCCTCCCTTATATTGTACACAGGACACCCCTTCCCCCAGGGTGGGTATAGCATTCACAAATCTCCTTGCCTTCCTTTGCACAGGATGAGGGTGTTTACAAAGTAAGAACCCTGGCTCCATGCTGAGTCTCTCAGTTAAACTTCTGACCTTCTCAAATTGACATAATGAACAGGTAACTTGTGGGTGCTCCACACCCCAGGATGTAGAGCTGCTGAGTTACTTAATTAAACTTCTAGACTTTTCAAGTTGACGCAATGTATAAACCATAACATCCCCCCCCAAATTGAAACACCAAAAAATATTCCTCATTCCTGTATTCTAATAACCTAGAAATAATAAACCTCAGATACTAGTGATTAAACAGTGATCAGGTTATTTTCTGATAGAGAAAAATCTATTGCTGCGCTATTACTATCTTTATTGATATAGGCGAAATGTGACTCTCAACCTGCTAGATGTCAGATTTGTGGAGTTCTTGTCCCCCAGAATTGATGAATAACTTAAGAATATGAAATGTTCTTTGAGAGAGAGCTGCTGAGAGGCAGGAGGGATTCTAAAAGTGAGTTTCCTTGAGGCCCTTTGTCAGGAATAATTTAAATAGCAAAGTGACAATGTGGGTACAATGTAGGTCAAACTACAAACAGCCTGTAGGATTACAAATGCAGCAGCTTAGGTAATATTGATCCAATCCAGTAGAGAAACAACTCACGTAGCAAGGGTACATGGAAAGAACAAAGGCATTTTGGGTAAGGGATGGGTCCGGTTGCTCTGGTCACCCACCCACATAGGTGTCTAATGCTTTTCTGGACGTAATGGCATGGTCAGTGATGGTGAACCTGTGGCATGTGTGCCAGAGCAGGCTATTTGTTATTATTGAAAGCTCTAAAAAAAGTTCCATCACTGGTCTAGGTGGCACTAATTTTTTTTTTTTTTTTTTTTTTTTTTTGGTACTGAGGATCAAACTCATGACCCCACACTTGCCAGGCAGGTGCTTATGCTGCTGAACTAAATCCCTGGCCTAGGTGGTACTATAACATAATCTTGTTACTGTTCTTCCCTTAGGGAAAAGATATAGGCCTGGCTGTTACATCTTTGTCTTGCACCTGGCCTCCTTCAGATGCACCTCCAGCCATAATTCTGATGTCTTTATTTTTTCTGTTGAGTTCCTTGAGAGCTTATTTCCTGTCTGACCATATATTTATATTCCTTCTGATTTAGTTACCTGTAATGTTAGCACTTAGAAATATAAACAGTCTCTTTCTTTTCCTTTCTTCTTTTTTGATCAGGAAATCATCTGGTTGGGCAGTTGGTCTCCAACTTTTGTGCTATCAACTGAGGCTCTCGAGTTAAATGATTGACTACCAAGCTGACTTCTTCATTTACGTATATTTACGTGGTTTTTGTTTTTTGGCAACAGGGATTGAACTCACGACCTCACGCTTGCCAGGCAGGCGCTTATGCCACTGAGCTAAATCCCCAGCCCCATTTATCTATATTTAGAAAGTGCTCCTTGGTGTCTGTTTTTCTTCTGTCCTTTGCTGTAAGGCTTTTTGCATATGTCCTGGGCATTTGGCAGCATAGTCAAAGTAATTATGTGGAAGCTGGCTTCCAGAGACAGATGGTAGAAGCAGAAGTTACTTGGTTGGTTAAAGGCAGTGGCTTAGAGGTAGCAGAGACTACTTCTTTATTCCGTAGATCATGGTAATAATGACCACGATTCATGGATTGTCCAAACTGAATTTCTCCTCTTATTTAGTGGGTGTTATGGCTTGTGTATAGATGTCCCCCAAAGCCTCACGTGGTCATAGTTGAGGCTTTTTCAGGGGCTCCTGGATTTAGAATATGTGATGCTGAAATTTATATGGTGCAATGCCAGGATCAAGGGCACTAGGGTTAAGGGTGTGAATGCTACCTGCCCTAAGTAACCTGGATAATATATGTGATAGAAAGAGCTGTGGTCACCCCTTGTTGCTGTGCTACTTTCTGTCCACCATGAACTGTTTCTCCTCTGTGATGCTTGTCTGCCATGCAGTCATACCTTGGAATCAGACGATTATGGACTGAAACCTCTACAAAACTGAGCTAAATAAACCTTTCCTCCTTTAACTTTGAGCGTCAGGTCTTTTGTCTTAGTAATGAGAAAAGTAAATATACAGAGGAGGAGTGGGAAAATCACATTACTGAAGAGCATGTTAGGTGGAAGTGAGTCTTTAAACCATTTTTGAAAAATACGTGCTTCAGTTGAATAAAAATCTTAGATAAGGGATTGAAGATGTAGAGATGAGATATTTTGTGTCATTGGTGGTAAAGTTCTTATTCCCCTTTTTGTTGTTTTATAGTGTTGCAGCCTTCTAATCAAAACAGGAATTTTTGTTCTATGCAGTGTTTCAATATGTAATTTATAGTGTTTTTTACTATTTGCCCATTGCGTCCAACAGAAGTCACTCCAAACCAGATAGGATGCTGAGTAGTTTAGAATTATTTTACCCAATTTGGTAATTACCATAGGATATGAAAATAATTCAAAGGAAAGTGTGCAAAGGAATACAGTGTGAAAAGGGAGAAGACTAACAACAGGAGGTGAATTAATACTAATTATTTATTTTGGAGGTTCACTTTAGGTAAGAAGCACATAGAAACTCTTGAAAATTTAGTGACCAAAATAGAAAAATCAGCCTTCTGAAAGACTGCCTTTTAGATAATAATTAGTTGGAGTATGTGTGTAGATGATACATGGATTGCCAAGGCATTTGTCAGTTGAGTAAGAACAGATAAACCAGTGAACTTATGCGTGATTATTTGGTAAATGCAGCAGTGTACATCTCTGGCTTCAGGAGATTTCACTTCATTGATGAATATTGCCTTAAGGTAGTGCTGAGGAGTTAATTGGATGGATTGTGTTTCCAATTGAAATGTAATTTGCATACCATAAAATTTACTTTTTAAACTATGTGATTCAGTGGTTTTTATCGTATTTCTGCGCTTTCCCGAATATTTTCATCACTCCAGAAGCTGAAACGTGCTAGCAGTCACAAGCCCTCATCTCTAACCTACTTTTTGTCTCTCTGAATTTGCCTATGGTGGAAATTTCATGTAATATAATCATGTAATATGTGCCATTTTGTGCCTGGTTTCTTTCATTGAACATGTCTTCAAGATCTGTCCAAGTCATAACAGGCATTAATACTTCATTATTTCTTATTGCTAAATAATTTTCCACTGAAATTGATATAATTTGTGTATCTATTTACAGTTGATGGACATTCAGGTTCTGTTGTTTAGCTATTATGAAAAATGATTCTGTGACCATTCAACTAGAATTTTTTGTATTAAGATGTTTTCATTTCTCATGCATGTATTTCTAGCAGTAGAATTACTGAGTCATATGTTAATTTCATGTTTCTGAGGAATTATCAACTGATGTATTTCCAAAGCTGCTGTATCATTTTATCTTTTCACTGGTAATATATAGTTTCCAATTTCTCCACATCTTCCCCATCACTTATTTTTGCCTTAAAAAAAAATAACCATCTCATTGGTTGTGTGGTAGCATTTCATCACAGTTTGATTTGTAATGACTATGACTAATGGTGTTTAGCATCATCAGCAACAAGTATGTGTTCTTTGGCTGTTTGAATGTCTTTGGAGAAATGTCTTTTTAAGTCCTTTGCTTATTTTAATTTTTTTAATTGTTTTAAAAAGTTTGTTATTTTGGAGAATCAACTCGTAACAGATGCTTGATTTACAGATATTTCTTACATTCTGTGGTTAGTTTTTTTTTTACTTTTTTGATCATGTTCTTTGATAACACAAAAATTTTAGTTTTGATGTAATTTTTTCCTGGATTGCTTATGCTTTTGGTATCATCAGAGAAACCATTGCCTAATGAAGATAGCAAAGTTTTTTTCTTATGTGTTTTATGTGATGCAAGACGATAGAAGGAAGGGACTGAGGATATAGCTCAGCAGCAAAGCGCCTGCTTAGCAAGTGTGAAGTCCTGAGTTTGACTCCTGGAAAGGGTTGGGGGGTGGAGATAGAGGAAGTTAGTTAGAACTAGTACAGGTCCTGAATAATTGACTTAAAATAAATTAAAAGTCACTGTTTAAGTGAGTTAACACACCAAAGGACCCAAATAATTAACTAAAGCAAACTGACCATAAGGCCTAATGGGACACAGAAGAGGTCCTTAACCAAATGGGAGAGACAGTGGAGGAAGTAAGATGCAAAAAAAAACCTTGCTTTTCAGACATAGAAGACCTACTTGCAACTGGAGGCATTCCTGTTTTCTGTCACGTTCACTGGTCCCAACAAAGTATAAAAAGCCAATAGACTTAAACATCTACGTTTTTTTCCATTTTATGGAAACCCTTCCCCAACAAGTGGGGAGGTCTTTTTTGTTAGAGTTTTCTGGTTTAATAGAGAAGCAGAATAAAAGAGAAAGTGAAAGTGGCCTTTTTATTGAGGACATGGAGAGGAGCCCACAAGCCATAAGGGTTGGCTTTATACTCTGACCAGATATAGAGAGGCAGAGGGTTATATTGATATAGGAAAAATGATCCCAGACCTCCAAATGATATGGGGGAATGAAACTCTCAACCTACTATATGTCCAGCGCGAGTTTGTGTTCTCTAAAAATCGAAGAATGAGTTTTAGGAACAACGGAGGGTAAGAGCAGAATATATTTATTGAGAGAAAGAAAGCTTCTGTCTGAGGGACAGAAGGGGGCCCAAGCGGGTTGCCAAAGACTCTGTCATTTTTAGGGACTTTTATACAGTAAAACCATGAGGTTAGACGGGTCCAAGGCGGGGAAAATGGGAATCTGCAAGGTGAGCATAAGCTGGGACATAACTACAGTTAACCAATAAGACTAACTGCTCAGGTAAAATTGATAAAATCAAGGACAAATGAGGCAAGGAGTCACGTAGTAAGCGGGGATGCTTAACAGCAGTGACTCTTCCTGTAGGGGGTTGGAATGCTGACTCCTGACTTCCTCAGGGTGGTAGAGAACTATTTGGACTGTTGACCCTTAGGATGCAGTTGTATTTGTTCTGCTTTTTGTCTTGATATCTGGCCCATAGCAGGAGGTGCCTGTCTCCTCAGTGGTTACAAGGTATCTGGACTTTTGTACTGGTTCCTTTGAGGGCCTAGCCCTATCTGACTGCCTATAATAATTTTGTCTAACTCAGTTTTCCTGTAACAATATGACCTCTGATCAAAAGTGGTACTTGGGTTGGGTATTGATGACATGTGAGGAATTGTTTGGAATTTTCTTCGCATGCAAACAGGAAAGGAAGTTGCAATTTGGGCCAATGGGGAAGAAGGAGGAAGTGGTTGTCAGGCTAAGCGTTCCTGCTTTGGCCTTCCACCATGTTAGATGGTTGCCATAATTGCACAATAATTTATACTAGGGCAAGAACTTTTCATTCCCGTCTTTGTATTATTAAGAAAAGGGTGAAGACTGTCTGTTACTACTGCCTGCTGGACGGGAGTGCTGTGTTGGGGTTTAGGAGGGTTGACAGGATGACGGTTGATGCCCATGTAGAAACTGGTACCAGGTGTTTCAGCCAGGACAAGGAGTGTATTGTTGGTGAACGCTCACATCCTAGATTGGAGAAATAAAAAGACAAGGTGCTATGAGGAGGCAGGCGACTATCATAATTAAAGGACCCAGGAGAGGCAGAAAGAAAGGTGCCCATGATCCAAATGTGTTCTTCCATCAGGACCATGGTGAGAAGAATCTGAAAAATGAGCTTGGAGTTGGGAGGGGTGAAGTTAAGGGAGGCAATTATTCCCCCACCTGAAAGGGTAAAAGTAAAAAAGTGTAGGTAGGACTCGTCCTTGGTCCAGGGGCTGAGCTAGAGAGAATGAGAAGCATGAGAAATGTAAGGCCTGACAGTTGAATCATGTTTGGGAAATAATAGACTAGGGTTAGGGAGGGCTGTGTCTGTGTCAGTAAAAGTGAGACGAGAGCCCAGACCCAGAGGGCTCTCATGTTTAACTAAACAGCTGAGGGTGGAGAGAACTAAGATAGTTGTTATGTAGAACAGTGTGAAAACAATTTTACGTATAATGTGGGAGTCTTTAGGAAAGACTGCCCAGAGTCCTACAGCAAAAGAATAACTAATAGAATGTAAGGGATTGGGAACCAAATAGGATAACAAAACATGATTTAGTCTGAAAGTTGTGGCTGTGGGCCTTTGGTGAGATGGAGACAGGTGGGAAGTAGGAGATGTGGTGACCACTCAGGATGTTTAGACTCAGGGGAGTTAGGGTTAGGAGGGTACTGTTTAGCTTGTGTGACGTGGAACCAGGATGGCAGTCCAGCAACCTTGACTGCTGTTGGAGTTGCGAGGAAGACCAGATAGGGGCCACTCCAGTTTGGTTATAGTTCTGTGGGTTTAGAAGATTTAAGATAAATTAGGTCTCCTGGGGATATGGGAGGATCTGGTTTGAACCCATCAGCTGGTTGGGAAAGACAGAGATTGGCATGTTGTCATAACAAGTGTCAGAGGAAGAGAATTGGGATGTAGCCAGCAAGAGGATGGAAACTTTGGGAGGTAGGAAGATTGTGGAGCAGGAATAGTCAGCCATACATGAGTTTAAAAGGGCTTAGAAAAGTAGGAGCAAAGTGCTCTGAGCTTGGCTAAAGAAATGAGGACTATCCCTGAACCCTTGAAGGAGCACTGTCTAGGTAAGTTGTTGAAACCTGAGTATGTCTGGTTAGTCTATTGAAATGCAAAGAAATCCTGACAATCAGTGTGTAGGGGGATGGTAAAAAGCATCTTTAAGGTTTAGGACTGTGAAGTGAGTAGTGAAGTGAGGAATATGAGAGAGCATAGTATGAGAGTTTGGCACCACTGGGTGAACTGGGGTAACAGCGTCATTGATTACTCTAAGGTCTTGTACCAGACAATAGGACCCATTAGGCTTGAGTACTGGGAGAATGGGAGTATTACAGGGTGAATGGGTAGGTTTGAGAAGACCATTGTCTAAAAGGCGCTTGATTATAGGCTTGAGTCCCCATAGGTGTTTGGGAGCTATAGGATATTGGGGAATGCAAACAAAGATTGAAGGATCTCTGAAATAAATTAAAACAGGTATACCATGGGTAGCTTGGGTGGGGTTGGAGGTGTCCCAAACTTTGGGATCGACAAGGGAAAAAGGGAGAAGAAGGGCTGGCTTTGCGGCACACTGTGATGGTATTTGGAGGACAAGAGCCGTGGTGAGGGAGAAGGTAAAGGAGTAGTTAAGCTTTTGGAGGAGATCCCTACCTAAAAGAAGTGTGGGACATGTTGGTATTACCGGAAAGTTATGGGTGAAGAAGAGAGTTTGGAACCTGCTTGGAATGGGTCTTGTTTGAAGAGGCTGTGTAGGTTGGCTGTCAACACCCACTACCAAGACTGAGGATTTAATACAATGGCCTGAAAACTCAGGAAGAACACTGTAAGTGGCCTCTGTGTCTACAACTACAGAGAGTGTTTTACTGTAGACTTCCAGTGAGACTTGGGGCTCTGAGAAGGATACCTTAATGGGGGCTGTGGGCCCTGTGCCCCGTCAGTCTTCAGCAGCAAGTCCAAGTAGATCAGCCAGTGATGAATCTGGTGGTAATGAGATCTCCTGTGAAGGCAAGGAATTAGAGGATGGCTCACCTGCTCTCTGGCGGCTAGGACAGTTGCTCTTCCAGTGGTCCTTGAGATTGCAGAGGGGGCAGGGCCCCAGAGGAACTCGTGGGTTGGGGCATTCTCTTGCCTAGTGTCTTTCCTTGTCACACCTAAAGCATGGTCTAGAAGGGGCTTGGGCAGCTCCGCCTTGTTTCGGTTTACCTGTCTTAGAAGCCCCAAGTGCTACTGCTAAAAGATCAGATAGTTATTTTGCAAGTTTCTTTTTTTTTTGTGCCTCTTTTTCCTCCTTTTGAGTTCTATCTTCATTGTTGAAAACATGAAAAGCCATATTAAGAACGTCTTCCTGTGGAGTTTGAGGGCCAAATTTAACCTTTTGTAGTTTTGCCCAACTGTTAGGAGCAGACTGAGAAATAAAATAAGAGTTAATAACTATGAGAGTCTGGGTTTACATTAGTAAACTTAATTAGGGTGTCCCTAAGACATGTTAGGAACATAGCAGGGTTTTTTATGTCTTGGGTCTTTAGTCGTTGAACTAAAGAAGAGAAGATTGATAACAGTACGGTGCAGTAGAATCAATAAGCTTAGCATATCAAATATCAAGCATGTTAGAACATTAAATGGAACTGCTATTTTTTACTAACCATGAGTGTTGTAACATATGAGATGAAACTTTGTAACACAGCCGAATTTGCATTTTTTATCTAATATATAAGAAGTTTTTATACATAACATAAATTTTTGCTTAAAAATTATCATTTTACTGGTTACCCCATGTTGGGTTGATTTGAATCTCCTGGCTGGAGTACAAGAAAAAGGCAGATGTCTGGATCTGAAAAAAGATGTTTATCATCATAAACAGTCCCAATTTTATACTTGAAGTCATGAATGTACCATAAGATCAGCAATAATGAATTGTCTTAGCCATATGAAACTTTGTATTAGCATCAAGAATCTTAATATATTTTTATAACTTACTTGGGGTGTCTCCCGTAAGGCTATGGACATTAGTGGGGTATGTGATTAATGAATAAGAACTGGTTAAATGTTACCAGGCAGCTGCTTTCTTATTCATCAACTGAAGTCCTGTCCAACAGTCTTTCTCCATCCCAAGGGATTTTGTTTAACCAGTTTTAGCATCATTTTCACCAGCTGGCCACCCAGGTAGAAGCATGCTTTTTAAATATGTAACCCAACCAAACCTTGATTAAATGATCTGAAAATGCAAAAGAAAAAGGAAAAGAGAAAGGATTGTTGAGCTCAAATAAAAAGGAACAGCTGTTTGTGGATATGACATTTAGCATATATAGACGATCTGTACAGATTGCACACAGAAACACATACAGTTTAACAGACAAATACCTTACCCAGTCAGAGTGCACTCAAAAATATTTGTCCAATTTAAACTATAATTTACATGTGTAAATATAAATAGACTAGTGAGAACCTTTTTGTAGATCAGTTAACAAGGATCTCTTAAAAAAGAATAGCAGACCCAGGGTCATTCTCAACAGTATTTGTTTGATATCTATGGTCTGTTTTTTCTTGAGCTGCTTGTCATAACTGAGCCCACTCTTGTAAGCCGAGGGTGGTGTTCAGAATCACATAAACATCCTTGAAATGTAAATCATAACAATTAGTTATAAATTTAAATTCTTTAATACAATTTTGTGTGTCAACGGAAAAGGAATCTAATTTATGGTTAATCTGAGATAGGTCAGCAAGGGAAAAAGGAACATGAATTATGAACTAGTCCCTCAGGACCAGCCTGTTCCGGAAGGGGGAATAGAGATTGAGGCTGAGAAGGCTGTGGAATGGGAGGTGTAGATGGCCACTGAGCAGCCAACTGCCTAGCAGGCATCTGTGGGCAGTTATAGGTGATTAACCATAAGATGGCTGCTTGTCACCGTGCGACAGGGAAGCACAAGATGGCGACTGGTTACCATGTGACCCACAACAAGATGGCTGCTGCTGATCCCATGCTGAGGGACTGCAAGATGGTGACCATTTATCCTGTGACCTGTCACAAGATGGTGGCGAACTCTCACATGGTGGAGGACCGCAGGATGGCAGCTGTCCTCCATGTGAGCTGCAGAAAGATGGCTGCTGTGGACCTTGTGATATGGGATTGCAAGATAGCAGTTGAATACCATGTGGCCTGCTAGGTGGCTGAAACATGTGAGACTGAGTGTGGTGAGCTAGCAGGGAGAATGGGGACTCAGGAGCAGGGGGGAAAGGGGAGGAGCCATCCAATGGGATAGATGGCTCAGGTTGAGGGGATCGAGGAACCTGAGATTGGGGAGAGGAAGTAAGGAAAGGGTTAGAAGCCAGTGGGGGTGAGGAAAGGGGAGAGGATGATGCAGAGGGCTCAGAAACCTTTTGTTGAGCAGGCCAAGGGGTTTGGGCTTTGGGGATATGGGGGAGGGAAAGTAAAGACAAGAGGCACATCATCTGAGGGGCCTCGTGGGGAGGAAGGGAGAGATCATGGTGGAGTAGAGTGAGCCAAAAGTACTTGGGCTGCCATACATGACTAAATGAGAGAAGAACCCATCCTCAGAGTGAGAAAAGCCTGGACATAAGGGATTTTTGCCAACTTGCTGCCATGGTGACAGAAGTTATATAAATCTTGAAGGCTAGAGGGATCAAACGTTTCCCTCTTAGGCCATGGGCTGCCATTAAACTGGTAGGTTGGCCAAGCCACCTGGCAGTAAAAGATCAGACTTTGGTTTTTATAGCCTTTTTTAGGCCAAGAGCACCAGGGTTACAAAGCAGGCACCCCAAAGGCGTGATTTTGGGGGACAGGAAATGGTATTCACCGTAGTGACTGAATTAGAGATGAGCCAAGAGAACAGCTTTGCTCCGGGCATAAGAGCTTTAGCCCTGTCCAAGGAACATGAAAGCTGTCCTGGGTCACACTTACCAAAAGTCATCACCTGTTTTGAAAGTATGACAGATAAGATCCCAATACCCGTTCTCAATGGCCGTTACCGAGAATGCGGGTTGGGGTTCCAGAGAACAAGAAGGTAACAGTTCTGCCTCAGGCTGTGTTACCCAAGGAACATGAGAACTATCTTTGTGCAGTGGGTTATCTGACGTAAGCTTACGAATTTCTAAGGCTGAGAACAGCTCTGCCTCAGTTGTCCAAGGAGCGTGAGAGCTGTTATCCACTGAGAAATAGAGACAGAAAACCCTAGATGGAACGGTGGCTCACCTGTGACAAATGAGGTGGGTCGGTGTTGGATTCAGGCTAGTAGCAGCAAATAAGCAGGTCCTGGAGGACGGAAAAGTGGTTTGTTAGACAGGGGAGCTCAAGACCCTGGATGAGCCCCATGAGCTCACAAACACTGCCATCCAAGTCACAAGGCACCAGAATGTTAGTTTTCTGGTGCAATAGAGAAACAGAATAAAAGAGAAAGTGAAAGTGCCCTTTTTATTGAGGACTCAGAAAGGAGCCCACAACGTGCGGGGGGTTTGGCTTTCTCTTCTGACCAGATACAGAGGGGCAGAGGGTTGGTTATATGACCTCTGATTGGAAGTGGCGCATGGGGTGGGCATTGATGACGTACAAGGAACTGATTGGAATTTTCTTTACCTGCAAATGGGAAAGGAAGTTGTAATTTGGGCCAAAAGGGAAGAAGGAGGAAGTGGCAGTCAGGGTAAGTGTTAATGCTTTGGCCTTCTGCCATGTTAGACCATTGTCATAATTGTACAATAATTTATACCAGGGCAAGAACCTTTCATTGTTTTAAAAAAATTCTTTCTAATAAACACATATTTGGCCACTGCTTGCTATTTTGTAGGTTTTGATGTTTTTGCCCCCAAATAGGAACCCAAGAGTTAGAGGGAGCTGGTTGCATTTTTACATTTAGGTCTTGGTCGATTCCAAGTCAGTTTTTATATGTGGTGTTGTTACAGGTAGCTGAGTTAGTTAGAAATATTATATGCAGTCAGACAGGGTTAGGCTCTGGCAGGAGCTGGCACAGAGGACCAGATGTCTTGTGACCTTGAAGGAGATAGACACCTCCTGCTGTGGCCCGGATTCCAAGACAAAAGGCAAAACAAATGCAACCACACCGTAAGTATAAACATCAGGGACTGATATTCTAAATAGATATGGATCACCTTGAGGAAGCCAGAAACCACCATCCTGACCCCCTACAGGAAGAGTCACTGCTTGCTGTTTAAGCATGCCCGCTTACTATGTGACTCGCTTTCTGTTTGTCCCTTATTTAAACAATTTTACCTGAACAATCAATCTTATTGATTGACTGTAGTTCTGTCCTACCTCATGTCTGTCTGCCTTGCGAGTTTCCAATTTTGCCCATCTTGGACCTGTCTCACCTCGTGGTTTTGTACTATGAAAGTCCCTAGAAAAGACAGAGTCTTTGGCAACCCACTTGGGACCTCTTCTGTCTCTCTCAGACAGAAGCTTTCTTTCTCTCAGTAATTATATTCTGCTCTTAACTTCCGTTGTTCCTAAAATTCATTTTTCAATTTTAGAGAACACGAACTCATACTGGACATATAGTAGGTTGGGAGTTTCATTTCCCTATATCAGTGTGAGGTAGTGGTCCAACTTCAGTGTTTTGCATGAGGATATCTAGGTGTCCTACCACCATTTGTTGAAAGTACTATTCTTTCTCATCTTGGCACGCTTGCTGGAAATTACCTGAGACAGACATGTTTGTCTATTTATGGGGCTCTTAGTTCTATTCCAAATGTCTTATCAGTGTTTTGATTACTGTAGCTTTGTAGTGTGCTGTTGGAAACTGGATCTGCCGCCATTGTTTCATTTTTTTTCTCTATTGTGTCTTTTTAAGAGAGCTTTGGCTTAATGTGATCCTTTGTAATTCCATAGGAATTCTGAAATCACATCCATTTTTATAAAATAGGCAGTTGGAATTTTGATATTGAGTATGTTGAATATGTACATTAGGATAGAGATTATTGCCATTTTAATGATATTCAATCTTACAGTGGAAGAACATGTGTTTCAGTGTATGGCTGAGTATATCTTATTTTTTATAGAACTTATTGCCATCTTACGTACTATATTTATTCATTCACTAATTACTTTCATTCCTTCCTTTGTTATACTAAAATACAAACATGATTTGAAGACACGAATTTTGGTTCATTTTACTTGTGTATCCTCAGTGTCTGGAAAATTGCCTGACAGAAGGAACTAAAATTCAAATATGTATTGAGTGAATGAACTTTGTGAATTCTAGAGTAATTAGTTTATTTATAATTTTGTCTTTAAGAATATCTCCATAGGGTTGGGAGTGTAGCACCTTGGTAGAACATGTAGTTACTTTTCCTCAAGTCTTGAGTTCAGCCCCCAACATTAAAAACAAACAAACAAAAAGTAATATTTTTCAGTGTACTTGAATCTCCATAAAAATCTTGCACAGTGTTTCTCAAATACATAGCTCATTTTTTCACACTTACTTTTTGTCCCCACAATTTCTTGATTGAACTGATAAAACATTCTAATTATTTTGTGTGTCATCTATGCATAAGTTCCTTTAAATTTTTCCTCAATAACTGGCTTACCTTTTTGTTGTTGAGACAAAATAACCAAAACCCACAACTTAATTAAAGGAGAGGATTATTTTGACTCACACTTTGTAGAGTTTTCCGTCCATCGTCATCTGTCTAGCTCCAAGGCAGGGCAGCATGGTAGGGGGTATGGCAGAGGAGAAAGAGCTCATGGCATAAGCACAAGAAGCAGAGAACAATCAAGGGAAGAGAGAGATATATTCTTCTAGGCCATGACCCCAGTTACCCACCTTCTACCTCCTCTGACCAAACTTCACTCCCCAACATCACATTTAACACACCCCCATGACCCAATCATCTCCCAGAACCCCCACCTATAAGTACATGAGGTTGTAGGGGGACATCTAGATATAAACTGTAACAACAACTGTCTAAATAGCCTAAATAAAATGACTAACCCTTTTCTATAGTTAAAAATATCTATTTCTCATCTGCCTACAATAAAATCTGCCCATAGAAGTTTTATAAATCCCTCTATAGCTTGACTTCAGCTGCATAATCGGGAGCTCTGTTAACATCTCATCATAAAATAAAAATAGGTCCATTCATTTTTCTTTGTATAACTAGTGCCTGGCACAGAATAGAGATCTCAGTAAATGTTTTTTCAGTAAGTGAATGCATATAAGTGTGTGTAAAACAATGGTGACCATGAGGAATTTCATTGAAAATGCTTGCTATTTAGATAACAAATGATATAAACATCTAATTTAATACTATCATTTAGGAACCTTTTTCTGTTATACAGCTGATTTGTCTTTCTCACGGTTTAGCTGATATATTCTCTGTTCTCCTGTTACCAGATGAGGTCTAAAGAGGTCTTCTAAATAGGAAATGGGAACTTCAACTTGGCCTGGTGAATCGGGACTTTACGTCATGGAAAAAGAATTTCAGCACTTTCTATGTTTGTAAAACATAGAAAGGGTTATAAACATAGTTTAAAAAGTAAGGGAAGGCTAGGTGTGGTGGTGCATGCGTGTAATCCCAGCACTGGGGAGGCTGAGGCAGGAGGATCACTGTGAGTTCGAGGCCAGCGTGGGCTTCAAAGTGAGTTCAAGGCCAGCCTGAATAGCACACTGAAACCCTGTCTCAAGAAGACCAAAAAAAAAAAAAAAAAAAAAAAAGGAAGTAAGGAAGAATAGGAAAAAGACACCAGCTAGAGTAGGAGGCCTACTCTGATGCAGGGGCTCAGCCTGGTCCACTTACAAAGCATGAGGCCAGCTTTTAAGGATTAACTGAGTTGAATGGGAATCAGTTTGATCAGTGTTTAGTTTCCATAGCTCCAGAGCAATCCTTGTGGCTTGAGGAGCAATTTGGTTCCCATGAATTGATTTTCCTAGCTATATTGGGAAGAGTCTGCCTCAGTTAGTCATGAGATATTTGCTTCTGCTTGGTGGGAAGAGATCTCATCCTGGGGTTGTCTAAGAGGCTCTCCTTTTCATGGAACTCAGGTGATCACATGTTAAAGACTTCATAGCATTGTTCCAGACCAGTTCTGGAACTGGATGTTGTGAAAGGTAGCAATTGAGTATCCTTGGGAACCTTGAAAATTACTTTAGTTACTCTTATCATGGTGTTCTCAGCTTTGAAGAGAAGTGAGACAGACAAGATAAATGTAAGTCTTAGAAATCCCATAATACTTTTTTTTTCTGAATGTCTAAGTTCCTTTATTGAAAATATTGGGGTAGCACTGAATTACGTATAGTCAGTATCCATAATAAACCTTACAATGTTATGGACATCGTCTGAGTGATTAGCATGTTTTGTGCAGAGTTGAGCAGAAAAAACTGACCTATAGTTTTAAAGTAATAAGAAAGATCAAAAATAAGTAAAAATCAAGTCTTCTTGTGTCCTTTCTACTGATCTTTATGTCTTCTATTCCACATCACTTCCTCAATTATTTGTGAAGAAATCACTCTTCGGCATTTACATTGTCACTTTACAAGTAATAACTCTTTGTGGCTTAGGTCTGTAGTCCCTATCTGCATGCCTATGTGTACATTGGGTGTTTTCTCCTATCTTTTTTCCTTCTTTCATTAGGGATTTGGGTTTATGTGTATATGTTCATATCAAAGTGTTTGCCTTTTGTCTGTCATCGCTATGAATTCTGACTTTAAAGGTTTTATATATAATTCTGAAACTCTTAGGATTATTTCCCTAGATCACTCTCTGTCTCTCTTTCTCCCCCTTGCACACACACACACACACACACACACACATTTACACATAGACAAACGTGTTGACGGTTGCTTCCATAGAACACACACACACAGACAAACCTGTGTTGACAGTTGCTTAAAATGCATAAGAGAATGACTTAAAATGATTTTTATTGGCCTATTTTCATTTTGTTCATATCTTCTTTTTTTAAAATTATATGTGCATGCTCAGATTGAAAATCTTCAAGAGCAGCTGAGAGATAAGGAAAAGCAGATGAGCAGCTTAAAAGAACGAGTCAAATCCCTGCAGGCTGATACTACCAACACTGACACTGCCCTGACGACTCTGGAGGAGGCCCTTGCTGAAAAAGTGAGTAATTGGCTGGGCTCTGCACAGATACTTTGCTTCTACTCTCTCGTTAGCCTAAAATTGCACATAAAATGCAGAAGTCCCTTTGGACAAGAGAGAAAAGAGCTCTTCTGTACTATTGCTGACATACATAATGTGAAGAGGAAAGAAAGTCCATTTAATGATTGCCAATTTAAGCATATTCTGTTAGGCAAGGTGGATTCCATGCCAGGAGGCAGTGTCTGACTATTCTAAAGAATCAGCCATATATTCTTTTTTTTTTTTTTTTTTTTGGCGGCACCGGGGATCAAACTCACAGGCTAGCACCTGCCAGACAGGCGCTTAAGCTGCTGAGCCAAACTCCCGGCCCTGGTTTTTTTGAGGCAGGGTCGCACTATGTAGCTCAGGCTGCCTTGTGCTCACGTTGTGGCCCAAGCCGGCCTCGAACTCACAACGCTCCGCCTACCTCAGCCTCCCGAGTGCTGGGATTAAAGGCGTGCGCCACCACGCCCGGCTAGCCATATATTCTTTATTTGCTGTTTTCTGATGAAAAAGAAAGTATGTTTTGGTCAACTGGAATGTGGGGATGTAGGAATAATAAATAGAGACTATCAGGAGGCAATATATCATTAGGTCTCCTTTACCATACACAGTATTCCACTTTACTACTTAATGTAATCATGGATTTTATTCACCAATATAATTTTCTTACTAATTTTCTACTTACTTTGCCTTTATAAGTAAACCTGGTTCTTCAGAGTAGTTGACTGTGTAACCTAAACTGACCAGTGTTAATGCTTTAGAAAGTGGCTTAGAGAATGTTCATAAACGTTTTATTTGGATTTTGTTTATTAAAGGAATAGGATCAGCTTTCCTTAACTCTCTGCCGCAGAATGCTTTTAGCTGCCTACCAAGATCAAGCCTTGCTTTCTTGAATATTTTTAAAAATAGTACGCAAAATATACTTAAATTGCTTCAACTTTTAAACTTCCTGTTGACAGAAAACAATTTTAATGATTTTTTTTGTACTACTCTCCTTTATACTTTCAGCACAACGTATCAAATCTCTCCCCTTTTTTTTTTTAAATTTGGTGATTTGTGAGTTGTTTCCATTGTCTTACAGGCAGTGTGTAAATTATAAATAAGAAATACTTGTTATTTACTATCCTAAGGGGATATTTATTTGTTTATTTATTTGGAAATGGAATTTTTTGTTGTTGTTGTTGTGGCACCAGGGATTGAACTCACAACCTTGCGCCTGTCAGGCAGGTGCTTAAGCCACTGAGCCAAACTCTGAGCCCTAGTTTTTTGAGGTGCGTTCATACTAAGTAGCTCAGGTTGGCCTTGTGCTCATGCTGTAGCCCAAGCCAGCCTTGGACTCACAACACTCTGCCTACCTCAGCCTCCCGAGTGCTGGGATTAAAGGTGTGCTCCACCATGCCCAGTTTCCTGGAAATTAAATTTAAATGGGGCTAATCCAAGAGAATACTGTAGTCTTATCTAATAAGATTAGAGAGTAAAAGAAAAGAAACTTTGGGATTCAAAAAAATAAAGCCAGTTCTTTATTGGTAGTAGGAAAGGCAGATTCTTTAAAAGAGAAGAGTTTTAAAAGCATATCGTTGTCTTTTCAATAGAGAATAGAAGTGTCAAATATTACCAGCTGAAAGCAGAATTAATCATTTAAGTGCCAAAGGAATTTATTTATATGTTGATGTGTTTTCTCATCAGGAGCGGACAATTGAGCGCTTAAAGGACCAGAGGGACAGAGATGAGCGAGAGAAGCAAGAAGAAATTGATAACTATAAAAAAGATCTTAAAGACCTAAAAGAAAAAGTCAGCCTATTACAAAGTGATCTCTCAGAGAAAGAGGTTAAGATCACCAAAAATGGAATTATTTGGTTTGCTTAGTCATTGCATTGTGTGTACATGTTGTGGCTGTTTGCATAATTCATTTAAAAATATTGAATAAAAGATTTTCTTTGTCTTATAGCAAGTTTTGGTGACTGCACTAAGGTAAGTGTGTCCTGCTTGTAGCTTGAAGACTGTATATAGCCCTAGAGAGCTAGTAATATAGCCCACTAAGGTCATAGACTTTTAACATTATTGTGTGATTTTCACCTTTTTTCATTACTTAATGTGCTCAAGCTTGGACCATGTGACAACAGAAATGTGTATATGGTAGGAACAGTTAAGTGCTAAGTCTGCCTCCTACAGTCACTACACACCATCAGTAAGTTCCAAACAGGCGTGTATAAGACATTATATACATTTGTGGGACTTTATGAGTAAAATGTGATGATCACTGGTAATAGTATTTCAATTTTCCTGTGTGCCTGTGAAGGTAGATGTTTATTGCTATTAAGCAGACATGTACATTTTCTTATTTATTAAATTTGGAATTGTTATTTATAAAATAATAAGTTAAATGTTAAAAGATGAAGCTTTGTTACTTAAATACATTTACCATATTATATAATTTATCTGCAACCCATCACGCTTCCTCTTCTCTTAATGCAGCCCAGGTAATCCAAAAGTCTGGAGACTTGTGCCTTAAACGATATTTCAGAAAGCTTTGTAGAGATATAGTAGATAGCTTCAATTCCTGTGTCCTACTATGTCTTTCAGTATTTTGAGTTGGTTTTTTACTTGTTAATAGCACTTTTGTAGCTCCAAAAATACTGGAACCTAGTAACATTTGGTGAAGTACTGTGCTATTGGTTAGAAAAGTAGCACACAAAAGGAATATGCAAAAGGAGGAAAACAGTTTTGTAATGATTAAGTTTTATGACTATAAATTTTTTTTTTTTTTTGGTACCAGGGTTCCAACTCACAACCTTGCGCTTGTCAGGCAGGTGCTTATGCCAATAAGCTAAATCCCCAGTCCTTTTTTTTTTTTTTTTTTTGAGACAGGGTCTCACTATGCAGTTCAGACTGGCTGTGAATTCACTTTGTAGCCTAGGCTGGTCTTGAACTCACAATGATCTTCCTGCCTCAGCCTCCCCGGTGCTGGAATTAAAGGTGTGAGCTACCACACCTGACTTTGCGACTGTTAATTTGATGACTACTTTGACATTGCTTTTGGAGATTCTTGTTAATATGATCTAAAAAGCAAAAAAAGTCTAATGCCAGCAAGGTGTGGTAATGCACACCTGTGATCCCAGTATTCTGGGAGGCAGAGTGAAAAAGATTGCTAGTACAGCTTGGGCAATTTAACACCTTGGTGAGAATCTCTTTCTGAAAGGAAAATAAAAAGGGCTGGGGATATAACTCATGTAAAAGCCCTGATTCAATTCTCGGTACTGTCTCAAAAAAAAAAAAAAAAAGAAGGCTAATGACATATGATACAGGAACCTTAGTACCTTTCTCTGGATTCTTTTTTTAAACTCTGGAAATTTTATGGACATAAGTTCCTCATAGAATTTTTCTTCTATAAGGGAAAAATGTTTTATATTTAACTTAGTGTAGCTGTAAGTTTGACTATTTATATTTACAAAGCTTCATCTACTTTGTATTTTATGAAAATAAGTATATACGGTTAGAACTCTTTAAACCACTGTTCAACTTTTTGATACTGGAATAGATGTTATTTTAATTTGTACTTGAAAGCTAAAGCTAATACTATTTTCTAGTGTATGAATATTCTTGAAATAAGAAACTACAAGCCTCTGTGATAATAAATTTTAAAATATGCATCTACATTTTATTTCATTTAATCTTTATTCTAGATGTGTCTTGCTTTTTTTAGGCTTCACTGTTGGATCTGAAAGAGCATGCTTCTTCCCTGGCTTCCTCAGGACTGAAAAAGGACTCACGACTTAAGACCCTAGAGATTGCACTGGAACAGAAGAAGGAAGAATGTTTGAAAATGGAATTGCAGTTGAAAAAGGTTCAAGAAATTTTTCTCATTGGTGTTGCTTTAAATCAGAACACAATAGATGTCCCTTGAGTAGTTTTCTTGTTTTTTGAGACAGGATCTTGCTATGTAGTCCAGGCTAGCCTCGAACTCCCAGTCCTCCTGCCTCAGCCTCCTGAATACTGATAGTATGTGCACTGCCATGCCCAGCTGTAAGGTGTTTTTATGGAATAACTTATCAATAGAGTTACTGAATTTCCATTTACACCTTAGCGTTCATAGTTTATTTTATTCATTAGAATCCCCAATCTCTTAGAAAGTTTAGAGGAAGAATAAAATACACATTATGGATGAAATGTGAGACCACAATATTAAAATCTGTATCTGATATTTTTCTTGCCATAAAATCAGGCTTCCTGAAAGGAGATAATGGTAACAGTGATAGTTATCCATACTGGTAAACACTAGGCATAATAAAGATATTTACTGTCTATCTCTTTACTTTGTATTCATTGATATTTATATAGTAATTTATAGTTTGCAGAGTACTGTGGAAAGACTTTATCTCTAAACTATTAACTCCTTGAGGACTGTCACTGGAACTTTGAGGAGCTATGCTCACTGGGTCCAGTTTATATGCCTTCTGATGAATAAGAGATCCTTATCTTGAAACTTTCAATACTGTTCTTTCCATATATTAATCATCCATTTAGAGAATTCCAAAAAATCAAATGTTTTAAAGCTAAGGAAAGGAAGATCAGTATCCTAAAGTTACTTTGATATTAAGGATTCCAGTTATAAGTATTTCAGATTTTTTTAGTTGTCTTTGTTTTTGTACTTCATTAGAGGGGCAGAAGTAATTTTCTATTTAATACATATATGGCAGATGAACTTGTTAATATGTATTTAGGTTCACAAATCTAAGAGGTAACTATCAAGTGTAATGTTAACTTTTACACTCCTGCATGTGACAGTCTCACATTCTCTTTCTATAGTTTATTTCAGATCTTTTTGTGTAGCTTGATACTTCTATAGTCAGAACTTACATAGTCTAATATTTAAGGCTTTGTATTTAGATTTATGAGAAAAATATAAAATTCAGAGGTGGGTAACTTTCTCCTTATTCTATTCATGTTCTCATATTTTCCTATGTTTTATTCTAGACAGTTGTACCTTTTAGGTCCATCATTGATATTTTTGTATTGTGCTACTTATGCCCTACTCCAAGAAGGTTGGACTAGCGTTGTCCCTCTCGCCCTCTGTCTTTTGCGTGCACACACGCATGGACACATGCACGTACAGCTGGTGTTCTGTGGTGCTTCACAAGTTGGCCTGTAACTTACAGTCATGCCTTAGCCTCCAAGAGTGTGTGGCAAGTCTTGTCTTCTTTTTTCTCTTTTTCTGTGTTCTCTGGTATTCCCCTTCTAAAATATTTTTAGCAACTCATTAGGCCTAAAATTTTGTTCTCTTTGCCTCTACTGTAGCAGGCATTTTTTGGTTTAAAGCTTATTTGTAGATATTAGTACAAATCTGTAGATACTATTTGCCATGATTTTTCCTCCTGAAAATCATTTGTGGTGTAAGGTTAGTGTTCTAATTTATATTAATTCAAATGGATGTTCTTAACATTGAAAATTTGAGAGTATGAAATAACTGGCTTTGAGGCAATAATAGTTGAAGTCTTTTTTCACCTATCTATAGCATAACATTTCATTTTCTACACCTGAATTTTGATGTGTGCATCTTTAACATCAGCTGTTAACCCTCAGGATTATTAAGGAAAAGGTGCAAACTCAATTTTTGAGTTATGAGAATTTTTTTAAAAATGCTAAGTACTTTTAAATATGTTTCTAGACTTGTTTTTTACATGAGATTTTAAAATTACCTTTTAGCTATTTATTTTTCTGTTGCTTGCTTGTCCTATGCATAAACCATTTCCTTCTACTTTTTCTTTTTTTCTTCTCTAACTCTTCTACTTTTAGTATCCTGAAATCATGTTTTAGCCACTTGTCTAAGCTAAGAAATAACTTGTCTACAAGGTGTTATAAAGACCTGATTCGTATATTTGTCTATACTTGTTCACACGTGACTTTTTTAATTATAAAAAGTTAAAACACCTGACCTCTTCATCTGTCTCTCAAATCAAAACTCAATTTTTGTCCACTCCTAAAATATTTTGGGGTGAGTACAAATAGGAAAGTTTCTATAAAATCAAAATTCTCCCTCAAACTTTAGAAGAGGTTTGAGGTTTTTCTATTTTTTCGTTGTTTTGTCTTCCTTGGGTAAATTCATCGTGTGCTTTTTCTCTTTCCCTTTGCTTTCACAATGTTGTGGCTTTTTTTTTTTTTTTTGATGGCTTTTAACTATACCAATTTAGGCTAGAATTTTGCCAACACATTTAAAATTCATTCCTGCCAAACAGAATTTCCTTTAAAGGCCATGCTTATTAACTGGATTTTCACCAGATTAAACTTGAGACAGAAGAAAATATTAAGGGATTTAATCTTAAAAGAATTGCTGTTAGTTCCATAAAGACCCTCTTTTGTCAACGTATTTTGCATCATTTTTCTTCAATATACATATTTACTCCTTTAACGTATTTTAAAAATCATTTTAAGAGACCAAATGTTTTAATGTTTATTAAGACCCCATCTTAGTTTTTCCTTTCTCATTAAATATAGTGTGAAAATGATTATTTGTACACAGATATGATTATTGGCATCATTCAGTAATTGTTTGTCTTACTGTGACAAATATGAAATGCAAAAAACCGAAATCTTGCCTTCAGTCAGTTTCTGGTAGAGCAGTTCCTAAGAATGCAAAGCTTAGTCTTTTATAAAGTATTGTGAGGAGTTTTGTTGATCGTTAGTTTACATTTTCCTGTCCAGAGATGGCATTTTATACAGATACTGTAATTATATAAGTTGCAGTTTTTGTTTCTGAGCAGTTTTGACTTCCTGATACTTCTAAAATCAAGGTGAATAGATTGTCTACATTTTCAAGACACAAGTTAATGGCAGTTATTATTTAAGGAGTAGAAAAATGGAAAGGAGAATGAAGCTGTCACATTAAACACCTATGAAATGCACATTAGAGAGCGCCAGGCTAGGTCAGGGTTGCAGAAGATCTCCTTACAAAAGCGACATTTACTAAGGTGAGACACACTGTATGAAGACCCAGGACACTAATGTGTAGTAGTTATATTTGTGGAATTAGAAATAATACATGTACGATAAATTACTGAAGTCAAAGTTATCTCAATAGCAGTTACTGAATAACAACTACCCTTAGGTTTGTTGCATAGTTTTTTTTTGTGTGTGTGTGTGTGTCCCCACTTTAAACTGCTTGCTGCCTGTTTCGTCACCTCTTTTCTTTGTGGGATTTCTTATTTATTTCTGCTTTTGTTTGCATCGTTGGTGTCTTTTTTTTTCTCCCCAGGGGCATCAGGGCTGGTTTATTTTTACTACAGAACAGCTTTTAAGGTATAAGCAAATACCAGATAGGAAAAATATTCCGTGTATTAAAAAGCACACATGCACTGTCAAATATAACACAGACAAGCAGTATTATCTCAGGGACAGAGGCATCTGTGTTCTGGACAGTACTAGAGGGAGGCCCTACCCCACAGCGAGCCCTAGGTTATGCCCCCCACTAGGCTACCCTCATTTCCTGAGCTCCCAGCCCCCTGGCCTTCAGCCTTTGCTTTTGGAGCACTTTTGCCAGCCTCTTAGGTCCAACTGTCCTCACGTTGCAAGCCAGTGACACAACTTCCAACAACATGGTGGGAGCTCGGGTACATTGTTTTCCTCTCTAGCACCCCTTCCCTCCTGCCAAGAGCATGCAGTTCTTCTTAGTGTGACTGCGGATCACCCCATCAACCCTGCCCTCTGAGATATGGGAAGAGAAGGTCAGTGGAACCCTCCAGACCCAGGGCCCAGTGCCCAAGGCCCAAGAGAGGGCAGTTGTGGGCCTGTACCCAGCTGCTGCACCTCAGACACCAGGTGCCAGGGAGAATGTAGAGTTCCCAGCCTTCTGTGCCTCACTGGCCAGTTTCCTCATGTTATGACAATGGAGCAGAAGGGCTGCATTGCCCACTGCAGACCAGCAAGGGAGGGACCCTGTCCCAGCAGTCATGTGTACCCTGTGGTGGGCAGGCAGCACTGATGTGGCCTTCCCGAAACTTGCGCCTTCCTGGCACAGAGGTCAGAGGTAAGCTGGGCTTAGTCCCTATCATCCTCCAACCCACAGGACTTGGACACTCACCAACCCCTTCCTCTGGGTTCTCCTGACATCCTGAGTCTGTGACAACCTCTTCCCTCTTTCAGGCAACAACTGCCATCTTCGGCCCACATTTAGAACTTCTTGGTCAGGCCCTGCCAGCCTGGGGAGGGGCAATGTAGTGGCTGGGCATTCCCAATGGTGTTGAGCCATTCTGCCCCAGTGATGGTGTCTTCCTGCCCCAGACCAGCTTGGGGCTGTTGCTCACTGCCCACTGCTTCTTGAGATCTGAGTCTTCACATCCCACCTAGCCCAGCCCTTTGTTAAGCCCTGCTGGGCACAGCTGGCTCTGGACAGTTCCCACTACTACATCGCAGGGAGAGGCTTATGTCTCCCAAAACCCAGTCCTCTATTGAGGTTTGCCTGAAAGTCACCTAAGCTACTAAAGGACACTCAAGTACACTGTACTCAATAAAACAGAAGTGAGCAGGTAGTGCCACTGATGCTTATGGGTTAAGAGTTAAGTCAGTGGTTAGGAGTTTGATGGGCAGAGAGGAGGTCTTGCATTTCAGCCAGAGAGAGGAGCAGCCAGTACAAAAGCACATAGGAAAGACTCAGGTGAAAGGAGGCAGAACTGGCAGGAAGCTGGAACCCTGCAGCCTGGGGCAGCCCCACAGGGCAGAGGTCCCTCCCACCTATCTCTGCTTGGCAGCAGTAGCGAGTTTAGAGATGGGAAACAAGTGCCTGTGTTCCTATGGCTTGTAGTCTGACAACAAGGCCAAACCCAACTTCAAGGGCGCTCCTACCCACCCCGCCACTCCTGCACCTTCCTTGTCACCATGGGAGGGCCCAGCAACTGACCTGCAGGCCTTGGATATCACAGATGCGCCATCTAGGTGCCAGTGCTTGTGCCTGTCAGGACTCAGACTTGGCCCTGAACGAGGCCTTGGGATGAGGTGTGGACAGCAGGTCATAGTCGGGGGACAGACATCCCAAGATGGGGTTCCCACCTGAGACCTCTGGCCCCCATTCTGGGACCCTTGGTAGGCCCTGGCCCACCATTCAAGAGGTCCAGCTCTATCTCTGAGGTCAGCTCTGTGGGTGCTACTCAGGGATGTGGGGCAGCTGCTGGTGGGCTGGGGCCTCCTCCATCACTGGGCTGAACAGGAGCCAGAGGCCAGAAAGCGGAAGCAGTGGCAAAAGAAGTGATCCATGGCGCTGCAGCACTGTGCTGTGGACTCAGTGGCTCTGTCTGGTGCCAATCATGACACTTTTCTGAGTAGCACAACAGTCTTGGTGGCGGCAGGTGGCAGGAGGAGGCCACCAGCCTCCCCATCAGCTTGGTTCCGGGCTGCTCCACTCTCTTCAGCCTAGGCTGTAAAGGACACAACATACCTGGCCACCCCAAAGACATTCGGGGTCAGCTACACGGCAAGGAAGAACTTCAGATGCAGCGTTGTCCCAGACAACCTGAATTTTCCAACAGAACCTAGAACCACACAGGCGTCATTTCAGGAGGCAACACCCGTTCTGGGTGCACTTGTCCTCCCTGGGTGACCCGCTTCGTCCCTCACCTTCAGCCCCATGGAAGCCACCCTGGAAGCTTGCTGAGCAGGTGACCCTTTGCTGAGCTTGACCTGGTGGTGCACAGGGGTGGTGCGCCGGGTCTGCGCTCTGGATTCATGCTGTGGCCCAGCTCTGCTCTGTTGGCGCCAAGTCAAGGGACCAAGCTGGGAGGTTACGATGGTCTTGAAGTCAGCCTGAGCAGGCCATGTCTGATCAGTTCACTGAGCCTGGGCACTGCAGGCCCTTCGGGGCCATATAGCCAAGTGGTTCAGCAAAGCCAAACAGGAGTATCTTTCTTTTTATAGTTTTTCCCCATCTTGGTATATAAATATGATCAACTTTCTGTAAAATAGCTCCTGCTCTCGTTACTTCTCATACTTTTTTTCTCTCCTTTTTGTTAGACATACTGTTTTTAAAAATTGTAGCATTCTCCTTCCCATGAAATATTAACTGGTACCAGAACTTCCCTCCTACCTTTAACTCCAAAACTGGCAAAACAGTGTGAAACAGATGATTTTACACATTGGACAACACCCAGTACAGAGCAATGAACTTTTTACTTTCCAAACTTACATAGTTTTTGTTTCTTCAAATACATTTTGCAAGTAAGTTCAGGGTTAGGAAAGCCAATATTTCAGAGAGACAAGTGGTTTTTTTTTTCTCTCCAGAAATGAAGTTTTAAAGAAAGTGACTTGATAAAAGCATTTAGTTTTAAAAGTATTATTATTACTTTCACAAAGCATTTAGATCAGCTTATATAAATGATTTTCATTTACTCAGGGTACTTTGCATCAGAGTTTTCTATTTTCTAAGACATGTGTATATCTTATCTAAGATTTATCTTTACAATTTTCAGTATTTCTTTCAAAAACTTAGGCATTTAGTATGTTTTGTTGCTTATTCAGTAAAGAAAAATCCAAACATCTTAGCTTTCGCCCCTTAGAGATTCAGGAGGAAAATTAAAAAGTCAAAAATTAGTTTTAAGTTGTTGAAACTGCTTTGTATTCCAAAATGCATCTATGATTATAGGTGCCTTTTACAAAAGGATTGTAAATAAAAATTCTTTTTCAGTTCTAAGTGCGGTTCTTGATTTCTGATGCCACTTGTTTGTCCCATGTTATCTTATAAAATTTTGACCCTTTGCTTTAGTGGGGAGGTACCTGTGTGGAAGTAGCCATTTCCTTAATGCAAGTGCATTTTCATGGCATCATATTTGCAGTATCTGTATTTGATATTGACTATTTAAATAGCATAAATAGTTCTTTAGGCTATTGATTGCTCACTGCCGCTGTACATATATCTGGTAAGACTTTGAACACTTTTTCTTGTAGGCACATGAGGCAACACTGGAAGCCAGAGCCAGTCCAGAGATGACTGACCGAATACAGCAATTGGAGAGAGAGATTTCTAGGTACAAAGATGAATCCAGCAAGGCCCAGACAGAGGTTGACCGTCTCTTGGAAATCTTGAAGGAGGTAGAAAATGAGAAGAATGATAAAGATAAGAAAATAGCTGAGTTGGAAAGGTAAGGAAAGAAAAGCTAAATGAGACTCTTTGGATTTTGAAACTATGTACTCTGTTTTTTTTTTTTTTTGGTGCTGGAAATGGAACTCAGGGCCTCGCACTTTTCAGGCAGGTGCTTTGTTGCTGAGCTACATCCCCAGCCCAAAACTATGTACTTTTAAGGATACACTTATTTCAGCATTATTTTCCTCTGAGTTTAGGTTCTTGAGTGCCTATTATTTCTGTATTGCCTACTTGTTTTTGTAAGTCAGTGTAAATCCTTTGTTGTGCTCTCTAAACATAGAATGGAATAAATTGAGAAACTGTGGGCTTCAGCATTACTGACAGAAGAGAAAGTATTATTAATTAAGAAATTAACATTGTCTACTGGCTGATAGAGAATGCAAATAGTTACTTGGCTTTTTATTATTTGTGTATAATGAGCAACAATCCTTATGTAGAAGGAGGTAATACTTTTCTCATTGGCATAGACTAGACCAGGTTTGCTGAACTGATGCTCTTTTGGGTTGTGAAATTTTAGGCTTCATAATTCATAGTGTGGAGAAACAAACTATTACATCAATGCATATATCAAAGTTAGAAAAAAGAGGGACACGTAGGGATAATATAGGAGACTCAGATGTGATTTTTATGTGGCTCCCAATTTGAATTATTCAGAATAGGTTGTTTGAGTAGATCCTGCCAGATAGCTGTCTTAGGATTTGTCATTTTTTATTATTTACAGTGGATGTCAAGCATTTATGTCTTTTAACTTCTTTTATACCGTATATTTAACATAAACTCACAAATGCATTCAGAAAACTCTTCATTAGAAACAATTTCATTATTTAGCTATGTTAACTAGAAAGACTGACAGAAAAAAATCACTAATCTTCGTGGTTTCTTGGGCATTGATTCTTAGAAATAATTTATTTTTGTCCTCTTGAAGGTTTGGAAGTAGTAGACTACTCTCATCATTTGTTTACTGATTTTTTAAATTTTAGGGGTTCCTGATAGACATGATATTTTCCTTTGAAGTTATTATTTCCTCCTATTCTATACCCATAGGGTTTTGATTTCAAGAAACAACAAAATCCAACTCTCACAGTTCTTCGCTGTACTGAAAGTGTGAATAACATGAATTCATTATCTGCTCATGTTTCTTAAATTTTGTATAGAGTTAGTAATCTATTCATAGTCTGCAGTTCCCAATAAAAAATGGATAAAATTCTGTAACTCGGAATTTTAAAAATACCAGAACTTTAAGATTATAGACTACATGTATTTTTTGTCTTAATTCTTATGTTGTGCCCTTTCCTTGACATGCACATTCTTCCTTAAATTGTTAAGGTAATATATACCTCTCTTTGCTTTTATGTGATCCTGAAGTCAGTAGCAGTGCTACATAAATACGATACTTTTAATTTATTGCTGATATCCTAAATATATTTCAGAAAAGCATTTCCTTAAGAAAGTTTCATTTTTTAGTTTTTTAATATTGGAAGTCTACATTTGAAATTACTGCTTGCTATCCTGTGCAGCTTGCTTGAAAAATTTTTATTCATTTTTGGCCCTGATGCTTTTTTTTTTTTGTTTTTTATTTTAAAGAAATGTACACTTATTATATGTAAATAGCTTTTATCCAAGCTACCTCAAATACTGTAGCAGTTTTTATCAGCCATTATATTCCTGGTGTTTTATGAACGTTATAAATGATTATTCTTTTCACAGAATATAACTTTTAATAAGTTGGAAAAGATGCTATGTACTTCTGTCTGCTGATCCTACAGCGTTATAATTTTGTTTCAGGATTTAACAAAGTTTCATGCCTATAAAAACAAAACAAAACCAAAATCTAAAAGCAAAACCAGGTTCCCTAACTCAGTTTTTGCTGTCAGCTTTGTCATTTGTTACTCAGCAACGTGGATTGAGATATTGAATAAACAGCATCATAATTTGTGAAAGAGGTCTCCCACAGTATTTTATGAAAGAGGAAACCGGAAGCCAGAGAAATTATCCCAGAAATTACCCAGTGGTTGAGCTACAGTTAATAGAATAGGATTTTAAAATTCCTGCTCAATTTTTTTTCTCTTTTGCCAAGATTGGTTATATTCTTTTTAGACTTGCTGGAAACTATTATTTGAACACTCCCTAACTTTATGAGATTTATCTTTTTGCTCAATCTTGACCCAGTTTCTTAAGCAAAAATGGCTATATATACTGTTGTAGTTTGCTTAGAAACTAAGGTAGATTTTCATTTCACTTAGCCCTTGAATACCATTTTTATAAGTTGAGTTGTGCTTATTCTAGAAGGTAATCAGTGTATTCTATGTTAGAGATAGCTGCAACTGTATCATCCTTTTTTTTCCTCTCAGATTTAGTACTGAGATGCATGTGTGTGGCTGCTGTGTTTCTTACTAACCATTTGGTTTTTGTGTTGCCATTGTATTGTTTCCTATGTGTGGGTGTCTGTCTCCCTATAATTTATCATTTTGAGTTTCATCGTCTTTTGATTTGTCTTGTCATGGTCCTGTTCCATTGATGTTTTGATGTCTTTGTGTTTATGTGTGTGTTGCCTTTGTCCCTTGGCCATGCTGTTTCTCAAGAGAGTGAGTCTCCCGCAAATTGTATCCTCCACACCAGGTTTCTGTCCCTACATCATCAGGGGGGTTTGTTTGGGACTTCCTGGGAAAGTAAGTGTTATGTAAGCTACAGTCTTATACTACAATGATTTGCTGGCTGCTGCTTTTGCTACTGCTGGGGCTTGCTGGGAATTTTGCTTGATCAGAAGTAAAGAACAGCTGGTTATACATCAAGTTGAACTGCACCTGTTAGGTACCCTGCTTTTAGATAAAATCAATAAATTTGTGTATATTATTTTTGGCAAGGTTTTATATTGCTGTTTGTAATTGTTTTAGTCTTTGTTTTTAGCTCATCTTTTATGTGATTGTTCTTATATTGGAATCTCTTTTAAGTAGCCCCTTAACTGATAAAACTAGTGCTACAGTATACTTCAGCATGTAGAATTAATTTCTAAATAGTGTTCAGCATTCTTCTAAGGGCCAAAGTAAAAATAAACTTTACAGTCACTACACAGAAGAAATTCTTATTCTTTCTATCTTACTATATTTATAACTAGGATCTCCACTTTGTTAAAAGGTTTACAGTACATCAATAAAAATTTCCAGACCTATTCTTTGTGGTCTTGAAAAATAAATGAATAGTGTCTTCATTCATAAATGTTGACTCTGACATAAAATAGTAGTACCTACCAGAAGATGGTTTAGTATTATACCAATGCCTTACTTTAGTGTTACGTCACTCCTTGACCTACTGTAATTTTAAAAAGAGTATTAAGTGAGCACACCCATATACCTGTGAATACAAAATATTTTTCCTACTGAAGTCTAATTACTTCTAAATTCACATTCCTTACTTTGACATGTTAGTTAGACTGCAACAAGAGAGACAAAGCTAATAGAATACATATACACACAGAAATATACATGTGTAATAAGAAGTTTATTCCAAGGAATTATCTTTTACACTTGCCAGGTAAGCAAGTCTGAAATCTTGTGGCAGACTATTCGGAAGGAAAGATTATGAGCAGAGTGGAATTGTATAGGAAGAAATGAAAGCTGTAGTACCTGGGAAGAATTTCTTTTGTCTTTCGGGAACTTCGGCCCTATTTCCAATACCTTCTAAAGAACTGAGTCATGCATACTCAGATTATCTGGGATAATCTTTCCTACTTAAACAGGTTAGAGGCATTAATTGCATCAGCATGATACCTGTACTATACATAGATGACTGAATATTTTAAGAAGGCCATTATCTCATGGCTCTGGTTAAGTCTGCATAGAAGAAACCACAGTTTGAAATGTGCTCAAATAGATTTGGATTAGCTTCAAGAACCCTGAGTGTACTTTAGAATTTGTCTTGTAAAATCTGCATATTAGAATTTCTATTTAGATTTCCTAAAGAATAGTCTTTTCTCTGGCATTGTGTTTAAGATATTTGGAGAGAAGAGTAATGATAAAAACCTGATAATATTTTTTCAGACTTTCTTCACCTCTGGAAATACCTCTTTACAGCAAATCTCTCAACACCAGGTACCACGGATTAGACTCCCAAAAGAATTGTTGTATACTCTTCACTCAGGCTATTCATTTAAGATTAATATTCATGTGATGGAAGTGTACTGGGTACATTGCTCCCAAGTGATACGTTGTATTTTTCCTTTGAATATTGCTTTTGTATTTGCTTTATTTCCTTTTTTTCTAATATGAAAATGACTAATGAATCCTCAGAGTTTAGTACTTGCAGCAGATATTCTTAGTTTTACGCTGATAGTCATTTTCATTAGATGCAGCATGCCATTCAGAAAACTTTTGTATGGCAGCCATCATTTGAATATCATATAATTTGGGTAGCAAGGATTGCCTTTGGTTCATAGAAGTTAGGAATCTAAAGTGATCTGAAGAATAATAGCCTATTATTGTATCATCTAAAGCATTGAAAGAAAATGTGGATTTACTGTGTTTATTTATTTGAGGAAATTTAAGAATGAATTTAATGGATACAGATTTTTATTTGGGTGCATGTTTGAAAATGTAGCACAGTGATTATGTATGAGGTCTTTAGGAAAGGCATGTTTGAGTAGACACTTGTGGGAAAGTCTCCTATTTCTGATCTTGTGATTGAGATTTGAAAAATGTATATAAAACAGTCAAATTGTAGAACATTTCCTTCACCTCTAGAAATCTCTGAAATCACAGCAAATCTCCCAACTCCAGGTACCACAGGTCTAAAGATCACTTTGTAAATTAATTTTTTTTTATCTCATATTTACTTCCTTTCTTTTGCCGAAACTTGTAGTTTTCTAGTTTCTCTTTTTTTCCTCTTTAATTTGAAGTTCAGAGTAGAATGGATTATACCAGCAAAACACTCAATTTCCCTTTTATTCTAACGCCACCAAATTTGTGTAATTTTCTGCTTCCAGGAACAAATCCTGAATCATTTAAGACAATCAGGATAATTACTTTTCTGGTAATAGTTATGCATTGACATATAATGCATGAATGATTTGAAAAACCAGAGAAGGTTCTGGGAATAAGTTTTGCATGAAAAAGATTCGCAAGAAGGAAAGTGACCTTTTTCTCCTAAGTATTTTTATGTCTGAATGTGATGTCCAGAATTGCTGAAGCTATTCTTTACAAGCCTATGGTAAAACCACATCCGTAAGGTGATAATCAAGAAAACCACAGCATGGATTAGAACTATTTTTCAAGCTACTGTCTCTACACTTTTCAACATGTGAGATAGTGTATTTTCTTGTATTTAAGACATTTTGAACCAAGATTTACTGTTATTTGCAACCAAATGCATTCAATCTACTATAGCTAATTACATACTTACTCCCCCCGCCCCATAATAGAAGCAATCACTTTGAAAGGTCAAGGATCTTTGATATGTCAAATAAAAATTGCAGCTATCAGAAACAGAAGCAAAATAAGGGCTCTGACCAAAGTTTGGCCTTTGTGTCTAATACTTTCAGAAGTGTGTGTGTGTGTGTGTGTGTGTGTTCCCTACAGATCAGGGATGGAATTCCTCATTATGCCTATTTTTGGTTCTTAATTAAAATAAGGAAGCAGTTGTGCTGGACATGGTAGAATATACCTATAACACCAGGAACTTGGGAAACTGATGCAGGAGGATGACAAGTTCAAGCACATCCTGGGCAACAACATAAGGATTTAGCCAGACCCTGTTTTAATCTAACAAAATGGGAGAGCTGGAGATGTAGTTTACAGTGAAGCTCCTGGGTTCAGTTTCCAACACATACACACAAAAAAGGGGCAGTAATATGAAGGTACCAGTTAATTCAGCTATAGTTTATTCTGCTATGCCATTATTTTCATATATGTTCACACAGGTTTCAGTTCTAATATTGTTTAATATTATTATTAGTCCTTTTTTTTTCTTCTTTCTCTCACCTCATCCCACCCAAATACCTGGAAAAGATTATATCATACCTTTATCTTTTGGAAGGGGCACACACAGAAGAGTTTTGCACGTGGGTAGGTAACTTTGTTATTGTTTTCAAAATCTTTATCACAGTGTTTGCATTGGTTCTGCTACTCTGGGTCTCATGTGGTTCTATATGAATTTTAAGGTATGATATTGATTCTTCCAAACCAGCAAGGGTGTATCTTTTCATTTTCTGATGTCCTTTTTATTATTCTTTTTCAGAATACTGTGGTTTTTGTTGTAGAGGTCTTCCACTTCCTTTGTTAGGTTAATTACTAGGTATTTAATTTTTCTTGGTGCTATTATGAATGATACTGTTTTCCTAATTTCTTTTTGGTGGGTTCATTATTCATGTATAGGAATGCACTGGTGGTGATTTTATATCTTGCTGCATTATTGGATTTCTGTATTCTAGGAGTATTTTTGTGAAATTTTTTGGGTCTTCTTTGTAAAGGATCATGTGATCTGCAAATGGTGATAATTTGACTTTTTCCTTTCCTGTATTTATCCCTTTTATTTCTTTCTCTTACCTGATTATTTTGGCCAGTATATTGAGTACTGTATTGAACAGGAGTGGTGATACTGGGCATTCTTTTCTTATTCCAAATTTTAGAATGAAAGTTTTAACAGTTTTTTTTCTTTTCTTTTCTTTTCTTTTTTTTTTTTTTTTTTTTTTTTTTTTTTTTTTTTTTTTTTTTTTTTTTTTTTTTTTTTTTTTTTTTTTTTTTGCGGCACCAGGGATTGAACTCACAACCTTGCGCCTGCCAGACAGGCACTTAAGCCTTTGAGCCAAACTCCCGACCCTAGCAGGGTCGCACTATGTAGCTCAGGCCGGCCTTGCGCTCACATTGTAGCCCCAAGCGGACCTCGAACTCACAACGCTCCTCCTACCTCAGCCTCTGGAGTGCTGGGATTAAAGGCGTGCACCACCACGCCCGGCTATAGTTTTATTTCTTAATTTTAGTTATTTCTTGCATCATAGCTCTAGTTTGTTTGTTTGTGTTCCTCGTTTGTTATGATTTAGGCAGTATAAGTGGCTTTTATCAGATTGACATAAGATCTTCTATATCTATTTTCTTCAGGGTTTTTATTATAAATGGGTGTTAAATTTTGTCAAAGGCTTTTTTTTTTTTTGCATTTGTTCAGATAAGCATATGGTTTTTACCCTTGTTTTTATATATGTGGTGTATTACATTTATTGATTTATTGGTTGAATCATCCTTGCTTCCCTGGGATGAAATCAGCTTGATCATGATTATGTGATTTTTTTGTCTTGTTGAGGATTTTTGGATCTATATTCACTGAAGTTATTGGCCTGCTGTTTTATAGCTGAGTACCTATCTGGTTTTAGAGTCAAAGTAATATATTCCAGGAATGGCTTTCAGAGTATTACTTCCCTTTCAGTTTTGTTAAGGTTTGTGGAATACTGACATTAGATATTCTCTGAGGTTCTTGTAGGTGAATCCATTGGATCCTGGGCTTTTCTTGGTTGGTAGGGTATTTTCTTTAAAGTGTAACATATTTGGCATTTCAGAAGTAAATTTGTATCGTGGCAGTACTGACTGCATTTCACTCTGAACTATATGCGTATATTCATCTCATTTTTATAATATTTATCTCTTGGCAGAAATATTGTAAAATTGTTACATCTTTTGTGTCTCAGGCTCATTTGTTTGACTTTTTATGTACCAAGTAGAGCTTACCTTTCTTAAGAATCTCCCAAGCTTTTAATGAAATTTGTTTAATAGTTTTATTTCTTAATTTTAGTTGTGTCTTATGTTGTGGCTTTAGTTTGTGAGTTTCTGCAAAAGGTTCATGTGTAGTTTTTGTTACAAAGGTAAGGAGGCTGAGGCCCAGAGATGTTAAATGACTGAATCACATTTTAGGAGGTAGCAGAGTTGTGCAGGATCTATCTCTTCCTTTCTCCTTTGGAACATCCTGTAGTGTCTTTTAATTAGTATTTTCTCAGCTTTTAGAGAGGATGTGATCCAGAGGCTGTTACTGTGAAACTTGCTGGAGGGCAGTGCTTTTCTCACTGGCTGGAATGCCTTCTTCCTGTACAGGTTATTTAGGAATTTACAGATGGGCTGCTTTGCTGCCTGGTGTCACTTTATGTGTGTTACTCTTAGCTCAGCTTGGACTCTGTTAAATGGATGATTCTGGCCCCCGAGACTTAAGACTAGTGATGTAATGAATGTGATTTATTTTTTTAGATGATATCAGCAGGGTCATTCTTCTGCATCTTATTCAGTAGCTAGAAATTCTATTGATGAGGTTTCAACTCCTTGAGATCTCACTGAGCTTTTATTTTATTTTGTTTATTTTATTGTGGCACCAAGAATCAAACTCAAAACCTCATGCCCACCAGGCAGGCACTTAAGCTACTGAACCAAACTCCTGGCCCTAGTTTTTTGAGACAGGGTTGCATTATGTAGCTCAGGCTGGCCTTGCGCTCGTGTTGTAGCCTAAGCCTGCCTCGAACTCACAACGCTCCTCCTACCTCAGCCTCCTGAGTGCTGGGATTAAACTTTTGAACTTTTATGAGAAGTGATACATAACATATCAGCTGGGCTGGATATCCTCATTAAACTATGCCTCAGAACATAGAATCGTAGAGCAAGGGCTTATTGCTGAACTTCGGACTCTTTTTAAGTCTGGTCTTTTCATTTTGAGTCAAATATTAAATGACAGTGGCTTGAGAGGTCATTTTTATAGAAGGCAAGTGAGTAATTTTAAATACTGGACTGCAAGAGCTAGTGTAGAGAAAAATCTAAAGTGAAGACTTAAAATCACGATATTGCACTCCTATGATGACTGTTCTGAGTAAGGTAGAGTAGAAGTAGACATTATTCAATCTATAAACCGAATTGAATGAGATCGAAATCAAATTAAATGGCTAGGTTCAATATTGACCTTATGGAGAAATTTGATTCAGTTCTTGTCTAATTCAGTTTGTGACTAGAATGGTAGAAAGAATTGATTTCGCCTGGCGTGGTGGCACATGCCTTTAATCCTAGCACTTGGGAGGTTGAGGTAGGCAGAGTGTTGTGAATTTGAGGCCAGCTTGGGCTACAACGTGAGCACAAGGCCAGCCCGAGCTCCATAGTGTGACTCTGTCTCAAAAAACTAGGGCCAGGAGTTTGGCTCAGTGGCTTACGAGTCTGCCTATCTGACAGGCATGAGGTTGTGAGTTCGATCCCTGATGCCACAAAAAAAAATTAAAAAAAAAAAAAAACTTCATGAGCTGAGGCACCACTATAATTTATTGAATAATAGTTCCAGTTTTAGGTTTGATACATTAGAGGAATGAACATTTTTCCTACAAAATGAAAACCAAACTTAGAAAATGAGTGCTTTTTCCCCCTTATTTGTTTAGGGGAATGTGATCCATTTTAAGTGTAATCTTTCTTGAAGTTTGTATCTTTCACATGTAGTTTTACTTTTAGTTACATATACTTCTCCTGTAGGACTTACTACATTTCTGTCCCATGAGTACACATTATATTATATATATGTAAAAAAGTAGAGATGGTCCTTTTTTCTCATCCACTAATAAACCATTCTAGATTTCCTATCACTCATAATATTCATACCCTTTGGAAATGAAAAAGATGGGGCTTCGGCAGTCTTTTACACCATTATAGTTATGTTGAAAGTATTAGTTTTAGCTGGACATGGTGATGCACATCTGTAATTCCAGTACTTGGGAGCCTGAGGCAGACGAATTACTGTGAGTTTGAGTCCAACTTGGGTTACTTAGTGAGTTAAAGGCCAGACTGACCTACAAAGCATATATAGCACTCATAAATTACAAAAATGAGCAATGTGAAGACAAGATTTCTGAAATCAAGGACAAAATGATAAAGTACAATGAATTACACTGAGAAGCCTTAAAAACAATAAAAGAACAAGCAAAATTCATCTAACTACTACTAAACAAAAAGACCAACCTAAAGCTAATTGGATTTAGAGAGAGAGAAACTAAAAGGTAGCACACATGGAATAAAAAAATTGTTTACAGAAATCATAATAGAAACCTTCCCAAGTATGAAGAAATAATTCAGCATACATATAAACAAGGCTTACAGAATGCCAAGTACAATGAAAAAAGGAAGCTTCCTGAAACACATTATAATTAAAATACCAGATGTCCAACAAAAGCATGAAATTTTAAAATCTGTCACAGAAAAGCAAAATGACATATAAAGGTAAATCCATTAGAATTATGGCAGACTTTTCAATACAAATATAAAAGTGAAATATAGTATTTTAAGCTCCAAAAGCAAACAGCTTCCAAGTCAAATTAACATATCTGGCAAATGTTCATTTAAAATATATGGACAAATAAGGACATTCTATGAAAAGGATAACTCAAGAGGTTTATGAATACCAATGTAACACCCCAGAAAACACTGAAGAATATCTTAGATACAATGAAGCCAACAAAGCCTAAAATTCAGATAGAATGAACACATCAAGCAAGACAAAAAGATAAACAAAATTTTTTTTTAAAAAGGTAATGAAAAACAGAGTCATCAACTAGGAAAGAATGCAGTGATGGAATTAACACCTCTCAGTAATAACTCTCAGTGTTAATGGCTTCAACTCTCCAATTAAAAGACACAGGCCAACTGGATCAGAAGCCAGAATCCAGCAGTCTGTTGCATTCAAGAAAACTCATCCAAAAAGATACTTGTAGAATAAAAAAAATCAAAGAGCAGGAAACAGTATTTCATGCATCAGGAAACCAAAACCAAACAGGGATAGTAGCAATTTAACTCTCAGACAAAGTAAATTTCAAGCTATAACTGATGAGAAGAGATAAAGACGTATGTATGAGTTAAGGAAATAATCCAACAAGAAGGGATAACACTTGTAAATATAAAAGCACCAAATAGTGGAGCACCTGTTTTCATAAAACAAGTTCTGTTGGACAGAAAGGACAGAGAAGCACTTAGCACAGTTGTAGTGGGTGACCTCAGTACCCCACATTTGCAAAGAGATAAATGAACAAGCAAACAAACAAAAACTAAAAAGAAAATCGCAACCCAAAATACAAGACCCAGTCAAAAATGGGCAGGTGAATTACATACAGAGTTTTCACAAGACCTCAAATATTCATAAACACACTACATTGAATTGCATTGAACGAACATTCAATACATTTGGCAACTAGAGAAATGAATATTACAGGAACACTATGATTTCATCTTAAATAGGAAAGAATGGCAGTCATCAAGAAATCAAAAAAATAAGAAATGTTTGTGTGACTATAGTGAAAAAGGAACCTTTCTACATTGTTGATGGGAAGTCAGTATGAAGATTTTTCAAAGAACTAAAAGTAGAAATTCCATTCGACCCAGCTATGTCCCATCTAGATATCTTCGCAAAAGAGTTAAAGGCATCACATATTACAGTGATAATGTGAATACCAATATTTATAGTAGTGCAGCTTATAATAACTATATCTTAGAAACTGTCTGTATGTCCTTTAACAGATGAATGGATAAAGAAAATGTGGAATTTATATACAATGGAATCCTACTCAGCTAAAAAGAAGAATAATTTTTTGACATTGATAGGAAAGTATATACATCTGGAAAATATAATGTTAAGTGAAATAAGCACAAGCTTAAATAACATGTGGCATCACTTGCATAAAGCAACATGCAAATAAAGTGCAAAATAAAGGATTGATTAAAGGAAATTGGGAGATAGACATTTCACAGTTGGGAAGCAGTCTAAAGACTGAGAACAAGGCGGGGAAAGGGGAAAGTAGATGATTTAAAATGTATAGTTTACATGTACCAAATGCCACTGTGAATGTAAAAATATGTTGTAAACAGAAACTAGAAAAAATTATACATGCAAATGGATAAAGAGAATCTAGAGATGTAGGGAGGGAGGTTTTTTTTTAATTTTTAAAGAATCAAGATGTGGGAAAAAAATCAAGATACGTTATGATGCACATGTACCTACTGCCTAAGATGAACATAAGCTTCTTGTGTTGCAAACTATAGTAATAAAATTTTACAAAATTAAAATACTTTTATATTTGTTTCATCTCATTTTTAATATATGAATATTATACATAAATGTACACAATGTGTTTACATATAATTTTTCTTCTTTAAATGTATAATACTTCTAGATCTAGAGCTGGACGTGGTGGCACACACTTGTAATCCCAGCACTTGAGAGGCTGAGACAGGAGGATTGCTGCAAGTTTGAGGCCAGACTGAGCTACAAAGTGAGTTCAAGGCCAACCTGAGATGCACAGTGAAACCCTATCTCAAAAACAAAAAACAAACAAATAAAAAAGATTACTTTTAGATCTGTAGGTTAAACCAAAGTGTTGATAACTCTTTCCCCTTTTTTGTCACAATGAAATACCAATTTGTCTGTGTTTTTATATTTGAACATCTTTGATATTGGGATGTATCTACATGTAATGACATGGCATAATTTAATTGGCATAATTTTCTTCCTTAGTGATATTTAAAATAATAAACAGTGTGGAATTTCGCTGCAGCACATAATTTTGCTCTTACCCTTTTTTTGTCTTACTCAGCCCACAATCACTGCAGAAGCAGTTTCTCTCCCACTCTTCATTTTTGCTTTCTTGAATAAACTGCCACTGCTTTTTTTTTAAAGGCTTACTTTCTGTCTTTAATAGATTGATATATGTTCAGAGAGTGAATAAAATTGTTTTATTAAATGTCAGTATAATAAAATAGTACTTCTAAATTAACATTTTAATTGTGTATTCCATTTTATTTATTTTATTTTTGATAGTACTAGAGATTAAATCTAGGGCCTCATGCATAGTAGGCAAGTGCTATATCACTGAGCTGTATCCTTCAGCTCTTCTTATTTTATTTTGAGACAAGATGTTTCTAAGTTGCCCAAGCTCACCTCACACTTGAGGATCTTTCTGCCTCAGTCTCCTAAGCAATGGAAATTATAGTTGTATGCCACTATACCTGATGGTGTATTCCATTTTAAATATATTTGTAAACAAATGAATGTATTTCCTGTGATAGTTGATTTTTGATGTTTCTACCTACATCCTGAGTTTATTTCGGTTGATCAAAAAAATTATATTTAGAGGTTCTCATTGAGAAAATAAATAAACTTTATATTTCATATTATTTTATACTGGAATTACATTATATTTAGGTATCTATGGCATAATATAACCTAAAAATATAAACCCAGACATTTATACTTTGTGAATAGTTTTCCTTGACGATATCCCAAGTTGACACTGAATTTAATGTCTTCAAAAATCTTCCATATAAAATTGAGTTTGGCATAAACTACTCTGTAATTCATGAGGAAAATGATTGCTTAGAATAGCATTCGCTTTTACATTTGTGGTTGTGCATATTTGATCTATGAAGTACAACATCAAAGAACATGCTATCAATGTAGTTAATGTAGAAGAGATGCTTGGGACTACAGCTGGTAGTTGTGCAATGTATGTTTTGCTTGAAGGAGATTGTGTTTTTAAAAATAAGAAAACCAAAAAGGGAAGGGTGCTGAATTATTACAATTGAAGATGACTAGTTGTTTATCTGATCTGCTTGCTTCTGCTTGCTGTCTGGAGAAGCTGCTTTTTTCTTTTCTTTTTCTTTCTTTTTTTTTTTTTTCTTTCTTCCTTGATCAGTTTCACTGATTTCATTTAATAGGAAAATACATTCATAGCTTTGCATAGTTATTTCTTTATGTCATCTTCTCAAAGTTCCTTGTGGGCTCAGCACCTCATAATTTGTTACTATTTCTTTACTGGAATTTTTTTAGTGGCTTCTTTAATTTTTTAATTAGATGTGTGAACATTAGAAATTACATATAATTATGCCTTGTGTAGAATACTTTCCTCTTAAGTTTATTCCCTAAGAGCTATAGCTTGATACTAAAGTGAAATATAATTCATGAGCAATAAAATTGATAAAATATGATTAAAGTTGCTTGCTTTTGGAAGGAAAACCTCAATTTTTTCCCCTTTGAATTTACCCATGTTGTACATAAAGCCTTGCATCTATACAAAATTTCACTTAGTATCATTATTTGATCTAAAATTATTCTAACTTTCTGTATTATAATCACAAAATGAATCATTTAGAACAATCATTTAGAGGTTGGCCTTTTTTTGCCTTTGAACATTGTCAGCTTTTGACACTATCTTGTATGTGCTAAAGTTCCATGGAGTTTTATAGGTTCCTAAAGGAATATCATAGAACAGATAGAATTTGCTCAGGTGATATGTTACCTACGTCCTTATCCTGAATTTGTCACTAACTCTCTGCGTTACTATAAGCTTGTTACTTTTCTGCTTTTGATTTCTTCATTTTATATAATGGGAATAATATTCTCCTTTTAAAACTTCTCATGACTTTTAAAACTTTGTATATAAGTATGTGCTGAATTAGACTTGTGCATCTTTTCACTGTTTTAAAAAATGTTAAGGTAGAAATCAATATGGTGATTGCATTCAAGAAATAAACCTTTGAGTTTCAGTTTTTTTTAGTTTTTTATGACAAGACCTTGCCGTATAGTCTAAGGCTAACTGTGAACTAAGTAGTCTATGCTGGCCTCAAACTCATAGCAATCCTCCAGCCTCAGCCTCCCAAGTGTTAGGATTACAGGCATGCACCACCATGCCTGGCTATTTGCAGTTCTTAAAGTAAATCATGAAGACGATCTGGATGGTACTAAGCATTAGAAATCTTAACTATTGAAAGATAATAATTTCAGTGAAATTGATTAGTTTTTAAAAAGAGAAAACTGCCTGTTAATATATATGAAAGGCAATAATGAATCATAGGGGCTTCATGCTGTGTAGGAATATTAAGCATGATTTTGTTGCAATTTCTACTGTTGAGCAACTCTGGGAATGCTTTGATGCTTATAGATTCCATACATGTTCATTATTGTCTTTAGATTGCACCATTTAAAGATTTTGTAGATTTGAAGTCAGAAATATTGCTTGTGATTAAGGAAAAATGTTTTTTTGAAAATTTAAGAAAATCATTTCAAATTCTTCTATGTAAATTAGAGTTCTGTATTCTACAGCATAACTAAAGCTGCCAACGTTTTTTTGGTTTTTCTTTTGTATAACTTGGGTCCTCTTAGTGGAATGGAGTAGATAAAGCACTAGTAAGTTACCTAATGGCGAAGGGACACGAAACTAAGGTGATTATGTTTGTGTTATCACTTAATTCTAGTTGTAGCTACTTACATGAGAGGAAAATGTTTAACTTTTCTTAATGTTTGAGTGGTTGATTTTATTGCTGTTTCAGGAAATGATAGCTTAGACAAAATATGCCTTTTAGAAACTTTAAAATATGATGGTGTAATCTAATAATAAAATTCACTTGTTGAGTGTTGAAAATCTGAAATTACTAATTTTAGTGCCTGTGTGGAATCTTTGTGGTCTTGTCTGTTTCTTTATTTCTGTTCTTCATATTTTGTCTGTGTTCATGAATAATAATATTTTTCAATATTAATTGTTTCTAACTTTCTCTTGCACGTTTTCTTATTGGATTTGCTGTTCCCTTCAGTCTCACCTCAAGGTCAGTATGCTTGTACTAAAACCAAGATACATAATTGAGCATTGTTTGCTAACATTGTCTTCAACTCTGACTAGGAACTAAAAATGACAGAACTTACTCAGGAAAGAAATGTCTAAAAATATAGTTATGATTGCATGAAATATCAGGAGTATTAGGAGTATCAGAAGATTGGATGCAAATTTTTTTACTTTGAATAATAGTCAACAAGGAAGAATCATACTGATTTGGATTTCTTGAGAGACCTGGACATGTGAAGACCCACCAGGGCAATGAGGAAGACAAAAATTTGTTCTTTATTTGGTTAATTTCATCAGAGGTGTTTTTGGCTTTTAGGCAAGGTAAAGTACAGCAAGAGTGATGGAGGGAAAGTGGACATAGCCTATGAATTTATATATAGTCTCTAATTATTCCACCAGTCTTCATATATATGTACCCTTTATACTTTAGTTTTGTTTTGTGATTCTGCTGAATGGTAGAACTAGTAATAACCAAAATAACAACCACTGCAGCTGTCTCTATCCCTTTCTTAGCTAATAACCCAACCCAGTTTATAAAATAAATGAAATTTTGAGGGATCAGCAGTGTCAAAAATTGTATCTTCATACATCTTTCAATTGCTTTTGTTTCAACAGAACTAGTGTTCCAGTTCTTTTCCAAAGCTATTATTTCTTTTCTTTTTTTTTCTTACCAGTTTTCAAAACCATGTTGCATACATTAAATTCTTTGTGTTTTTCTTTTTTCCCACTGAGTCTTCCCAACATAAGTGATATTGTACTTTCTCCCATCTCTTAATAAAAAGTTAGTCTTGAGATGTCATTTTTTGCCTAAATCAACATAGTATCTTACTTAAACCTTTTATTCTTTTACTTTTCGTTTACTTGTACCATTGTTGAAAGAATAACGATTCTGTGTTTGCTCTCTCCATTTCCATACTTTGTGTTTATTTGCAAACCAGTCTAACTAGGATTCTTCTCTCATTGCTGTGCTAAAATTGCTTCAGTGATGTACTTACTGGTTGGTAAATTCAGTGACTTAGTCTTCGGACTACTTGACCTCTCTGGGTGTCTCTACCTTTTCCTTCTAGAAAGAGAATTTATATGATATTTTCTCATAGGTCTGCTTACTAGAAGGGTAAATACATAGGCTTGAATTATTGCTACTGCTAGTTCTAGTATTGTTAATAAGATTAAAATGATAAATGTGGTTAGGGCTGTTGGGGTACTGATAGTCATGAGTGCTAGTGTTGCACTCCCAATTAGATGTATGTCAGTATTTTCAGTCTATTTTACTTTTCATTTTTTATGTTTCTTCATTATTGGTATGTCTCATATTCTTTTTGAAAGTTCCTTTTTTTCATGTATGTGATTGCTACAATGTCTTCTTAACACTGACACCATAAGAGATAGATCCAGCAGTTGCTAGATGACTCAAAACCAAAAGAAACAAAGAAACAAATCCTGAAAATTTTGAGTTTGGGAAAGGTTTGAAGGTGACACCACAAGTACAAAAACTTCCTCACTAAAATCCGTGTCTGCTCTAGAGTCACTAAGCGTGTTTTCCATTGTGTTTTCCATCTCTGTAGTTATCTGAGAAGTTATTTGTAATTTGATTTTTTCTAGAGCCTCATTCATTTGTTCTGTTGTTAACCATTTTAGGGAGGCCAGACCGATAGCTCTCAGATTGCCCCACCTCATTGCCCCCTGGATTTGCCTTTGGTGAACTGGCTGTCTGGGGTTGCATCTTAAGTGTCTTCTCATTTTCTTTCTTTCTTTCTTTCTTTTTTATTAGTCTAATTCATGGATTGATGCTTGTAAATTGCCTGTGGTGAGTAGCTTTATTGCTAGTATTTAGAACCCTTAGGAAATGACTACTTCTCAGGGTGTCTTCCAGGTGTAGCTGGTGTTTAGGTTTTGAGACTGTTGCAAGATCCTACTTCTTCAGTTTATTGGGGGTAAGAAGTGCTCCCTGCTTGACCAGACCTGGCTCTTTGGCACTCACACCCAGTATTTTCTATGATCCTTAGACAATCTCAGCTATTGGCACAGGTTAAAGAGGCAAGTTAAAATTTTATCACATTAGGTTAAATGCTTTGTTTTCCTTGGAACCTATTGTTCTTGTTGCCTATGTGTATAAAAAGGTGTTCAGCATATCAACCTGGAAGATGTAGAGGGTGAGGCAAGGAAACAAGAGTCACAAATTTCATATCAATTTGATGTACAGGATTATACTTTCACAGAAGCTATTCTTCCAATTACTATTATCATATATACTCTTTTAAAAGATCATAATTTGAGAGTATAGTTCAGGAGAAAGATGAGGAAATCTTAACTGGAATCCAGCAACAGATTGCATACACATGGTATTGTTTTGGCATTTTCATTGCTTTGCGTTTGGCATATATAATATTTACATTTGTTAAAAGAATATTAACATTTGTTTTGGGGAATTGGTATGTTTATGTATCATATCTTAATCATTTTCAGTCTCCTTCCCCACATACCACTCCTATCCCTTCTACTGGGCCTGTGTCTCATATCTAAAAATTTGTCCTTCTTGTTTCCTAGTACTAGTTGTTCTTTATTTTACTCTTTATATTTTGATTTTCTCCTATAAGAAATATTTAACAATTTATGTCTGATTTATTTCACTTAACTGTATGGTCTCAAAATGTATCCATTTTCTTGTGATATGAATTTATTCTTCTTTATGGCTGAATAAAATTTGAGTGTTGTATACACGTTTTCTTCATTCATTTGTTGATGGATGCACAATAGGGCTATTTTCAGAGCTTAGCTGTTGCAAGTTGTGATGCTAGAAAAATGATTACACGTGTATTGAGTAGGATGACTTTAATTCAGGAATACATCTAGGAGAGGGTTGGGTCAAACAGAATGTTTATTTTTAGTGTTCTGAGAAATCTTCATGCTGATTTCTGTAGTGTTTTTATTATCTTTCCCACCAACATTGTAGAAGGGCTCCTTTTCCCCCCGACATTCACATCAACATTTCTTGTTTTTTGTGCTCTGACTATGGTAAGATGGAATCTAGGAGTTTTTTTTTTAATTTATATTCCCCTAATAGCTAAAGATGTATATATTTTTTTTAATTTTATTTGAGCAAAGAAAAACAAAACAAACAAAAACTACAACAACAACAACAAAAAAACTACATATATAGTAAAAACAACAAGCAAAAGAGACAAGCAAACAACTAGAGTAAATACACAACATTGCAGGTTTACAAAACCGGAAGATAGAAGCTTGACAATGGTTGCAATTTGCGCATTGTTATTTTTAAAATGGTTTCTTACATTAACAGATATAGACATGCAAGATTGATTTAATCATATGAGTATTAATTGTTCCTTAAAGATGTATGTTATGACTTGTATCTAGATGTTGCCCAGAAGCCTCATGTGGTTGTATGTGGGGCTTGTCAAAGGTGACTAAATCTAGAGTGTGTGATGCTGGAATTAAGTGTGTGATGCTGGAGTTAATAGTGTGGATTTGAGCCGGGCGTGGTGGCGCATGCCTTTAATCCCAGCACTTGGGAGGCTGAGGTAGGCGGAGCGTTGTGAGTTCGAGGCCAGCTTGGGCTACAACGCGGTGCAAGGCCGACCTGAGCTACATAGTGCGACCCTGCCTCAAAAAACCAGGGCCGGGAGTTTGGCTCAGTGGCTTAAGCGCCTGCCCTGGCAGGCGCAAGGCTGTGAGTTCAATCCCCGGTGCCGCAAAAAAAAAAAAAAAAAAAAATAGTGTGGGTTTACTAAATTAGTCCATTGATTGGTTTGGCATAGTTCTGGGAATGAATAAAGGGAAATCCCTGCCTGGGTGTGAGTGCTCCCTGCCTTAAAGGTGTGTGACCTGGATAGAATATAAGTAACAGAAAAAGCTCTGTTATTGTTGCTTGCCACTTTCTACTTTGCTGATTTGGTGCCTTCTGCCTGCCATGAACTGTTTCTACTCTTTGATGCCTCCATTCCATGCCACTCTGCCTTGGAGCAAGGCAGCTATGGACTGAAATCTCTACAGACTGTGACCCCAGTAAACGTTTCCTCCTTTAACTTTGGGTGACGGGTAGTTTGTCTCAGCAGTGAGACAAGTAACTAAGGCAATGTTAAACATTTTTTTAATGTATGTATGAGACATTTTTACTTCTTTGGAGAAATGTGCATTTGATTTATTTGCCCATTTTTTGATTGAGTCCTTTGCCTTTGGTGGGGTTAATTTTTTTGTTATTCATATATTTTAGATACTAGTCCTCTAGCAAAAGAATATCTGGCAAATTACTTTTTCTGTTTTGTAGGTTGTCCATTCACTCTGTTGATCATGTCTTTTGAGTGCAAATGTTTTAAAATTTGATGTAATTCCATTTGGTGATTCTTGGTATTTATTCTCGTGCAATTGGAGTTCTGATAAGGACAAAAAGAAACCAGCAGCAGCAAAATAATATAGTGACAAATCTAGAAGATCTCTCCATTTGTGATAGTGAGGTATTAAACATCCCCATGTACAATTTTATTGATGTCTATCTGATCTTTTGTGTCTGGTAGTATTTGTTTTATGAAGTTGGGTATGCTTGAATTCAGTGCATATATATACATACATATATGTATGTATGTATGTATATGTATGTATTTGGCATACATATCAAGTTTTGGCTTGAAGTTCAGTTTTGCTGAAAGTTTTATTTTCTTGGCTCCTGTTGTATGGAATATATATGTATATATATATATACACACATATATATACATATATATATATTTATCATAATGTCTCCCATTTTCTTCAAAATACCTGTTCAATATCATCACGCACAGTAAAATCAAACAAAGCAAAGCAGAACAAAGCCAATCAAAACAAAAGAATGAAGACATTATAGGACTTCAAAACAAGATAACAGGAAGTCAACAATGGCTACCATAATGTCTTTTGTTTTCTTTAAAATAGCTCTCCATAACTTTGCACATAATAAAATCAAGCAATACAGAATAGAATAAGACAAAAGAATGAAAGCATTACAGGACTTCCAAAAACAAGATGATAGAAAATCAACAGTGGCTACCATATTGTCATGTTTTCTTCAAAATAGCTGCCTATACCATCAGACACAGTAAAATCTAACAAAATAAGACAAAATAAAACCAAATGTAACAAAATTATGAAAATGATACAAGAATTCAAAACAAGATAGTAGGAAATTAACAATGGTTACCACTTTCCCTTTTTAGGTGTCTCTTCCTCTATCACTTTCATAGTATCTATTGTGCTTTTTGGATCCCACTAACTCCTTCACTTTTTTATGCTAGGGAGATAACTCGGTGTTCACCTGTATGAGTCCAAGTCATTTCACCCATAAGCATGATCTCCAGTTGCATCTGTTTGCCTACAAGAGCCTCGAGATTATCCTACTGTACAACTGGGCAACTTTCCATTGTATGAAAATACTATATCTTATCCATTCTGTGGTTGATGGGCAAGTTACCCTTGCTTTTTTCTGGTATTCTGCCACGTGGAACAATTGTTTTCTCTCCTTTGATTTTCAGTCCATGAATTTACTTTCAAGTTAAATGTGTTTCTTGTATACAGTATATTGATGGATCTTCTTTCTTGATCCACTCTCCCTGTGTTTCTTTTTATTGGTGAATTGAAGCACCTACATTAATGGTTACAACCAGCATGCATTGGTTCATCTCTGCCATACTAGCCTCCTGCTGTTGGCTCTCCACTTTTTCCCTTCATTCAACTGTCTGTTCTGTTTGGCGATCCTCCTCTGCTGCTGTTGCTGGAACCATGGTCATCTTTATCTTTCTCTACAGTATCCTTTAGCACTCTCTGTAGGGTTGGTTTGGTGGTCATGAATTCTTTCTGTTGTTCTTTATCATGGAAGTATCTTTTTTTTCCACCAATTTTAAAAGATAGTTTTGCAGGGTACATCAGTCTGTGTCTTAGTTACTTTTTACTCGTTGCCAAGACAAAATACCTGACAGCCAAAATTAGGGAAGGGGAAAGGTTTATTTCTTACAGTTTCTCGGGAGTTTCAGTCCATACTTAGTTGGCTCCAAGGCAGCGTGGCGTGGTGGGGCCACCATTCATGGGGTGACGGGGCTGCCATTTATGGCGGCTGCCAAAACAGCAAGGCGCACTGGAGAGAGAGAGGGCAGAAGTGCAAGAGGAAGACCCGCCTTCCCTTACACTGTATCTGAGCTCCACACCTGGGCGGGTGCAGCACTCACATCATTAATCCCAGTGCTAGACAACAAATTGATCACAAGTGTCAGACTCAGCCACATCAAAAGTATATGAGGACTTGGGGGGACATAGTATTACCCAATACAGTCTGGCTTGGAAGTTGTTTTCTGTCAAGACTTGAAATACTTCACTCCGAAGTCTTGACTTGATGGTTTGTGATTCTCATGGATTTTCCTTTATAGGTGATCTATTTCTTTTCTCTAGCAGCTTTTAATATTCTGTTCTTGTGCTGAATTTTTGTGATCTTGATTATTGTATGTCTGGGTGTAGATTTACTTAGGTTATGGCTAGTTGGAGTTCTATATGCCTCGCTTATCTGAATGCCAGATCCTTTTCCCATGTTTGGGAAGTTTTCTGCTATTACTTCTGTAAATAGTCTTTATTTCATTTGTGTTGATCCCTGCTTCTTCACTCATACCTATCACTCTAATTTTTCTTTGCATCGTCTTTCAGCTGCTGAATTATTTCCTGGTTCCTTGTTATTTTTAAGAAATCTTTCCTTTCACAATAGCTTGCTACAATCCTGTCTTCAAGGTCTGAAAGTCTTATCTTCAGTCTCTTTCACGCAGCTTTGCCAACTTTCGATTGACTTTTTAATTTCCTGAGTATCTCTTTGAATGTGTCATGCATTGTTATTCCTTCCTATATTGTTCATTCAAGATTTCTATCATTTTCCTATACTCCTGTTTTTTATCTATGTCTTCTTTAGATATGCTCAGCAATTCTTTCATTGTGTTTGTGATTTCTTCTTTTACCTGAGACATTATTTCTGATCTGATTACTTTTACAGTCTCATGAAGTTGCTTATTTTCTTTGGCTGCTATCCTCTTGGAGATTTCAGGTGTGTGACTTCCATTTTATTCCATGACTATGTCCCTCAGACTTGTTCTGTGTGGGCTAGAGGTCTGAGATTATCTTTTGTTCCTTTGGCTTGACATTCTCCTGGGTTCCTCCCAACAAGCCAGTTGTGGGGTCCCAGGCACTTCCCACTTTGGCTGCCCCTCCAAGATGTAGGGCAATGGGCACAAATGACTTCATTGTCTCTAGGATATCCTGGAGATTATGTTGGAAAACTGGTTTGGTGATCATGAATGAAATACCTTATTTCTCTATTAATTTCAAATGATGGTTGAAAGTTGTTTGTTTTAGGGCTTGAAATATTTTATTCCATGCTTTCCTGTCCTTTAGGTTTGTGTTGACAAGTCTGCTGTAATTCTAATATGTTTACATTTATAAGAGATTGATTGCTTTTCTCTAACAGCTTTTAAATTTCTGTCATCTTGGATTTCTGGTAATTTTACTATGATGTTTCATTGAAAAATTCTTTTCTGATTCTATTTGGGGTTGCATATTCTTCACTCGACTGTATGTTAAATTCTTTGCCCATATTTGGAAAGTTTCCTGCTGTAATTTTTGTAAAAAGATTTTTTGTGCCATTCCTGTATGTATGTGTGTGTGTGTGTGTGTGTGTGTGTGTGTGTATATATATATATATATATATATATATATATATATCCCCAACACCGGGGATTGAAATCACAACCTTGCACTTGCTGGGCAGGCACTTGTGCTGTTGAGCCAAAGTCTTGGCCTATTCCATTTAATCTTTTTTTTTTTTTTGTATTGGGGATCGAACTCATGACCTCATGCTTGCCAGGCAGGCCCTTACACCCCTGAGCTAAATCCCCAGCTCTTTCCATTTAATCTTAAATTAATGTTTTTGTGTTATTTAGCAGCTATTGGATCCACTTTCCATGGTGTCTTTTTTTTTTTTTTATGGTGTCTCTGAGTACATGGTCACCTGCATTATGGCTGTCTGTCTTCTAGTTCTGACACTCTGTGCTCTCATTGGTCCCTTCTGTTGCCCATCGTTGCAGTAGAATTCTTCATCTCCTGGTACCATTTGGTACTTATTGTTGACTCTAATCTGATCATTAATGATTTTTATTATTTCTTTTAGCTCAGCTTCCTTTTTATTAGTGTCTTCTTTAAGCTCACTGACTGTTTTGCTTATTAAGTCCATTGTCTGTGTAGCTATATTATCTTTGAGTTCACGAAGCAGCTTACTGATTTGTTTTGTTAGTTCTTTTTCCCATCGTGTAAATTCAGCTTTTAATTTCCTGTCCATTAATGCCCCATGGATCAGTCTTAGAGGAGACGGCCATCTTTTGGATACAGTTTGTTCCCTTGTTTTCTTATGGTTCTGTTCTGTTTTGTTCATGTGCTGAGGTTTGAGGGCCAATTAAATTGAAAAGACTTTTTTGCTAGTATGGAGAGCTCTTGTTGTTAGTTGTAGTTAATGTCTCCTTACTAATGATACACTCTGAGCATAGCTTATTATAGGCTTTTGCCTCTTTCCCAAGATCCAACCAGCCACCTCTTTTAATTTGGTGAGAGATGTATATTGTGTAATTAGCTCAGCACACAGTTTCTAGAAATGTACTGTAGTGAAGTTGAAGAGAAAGTAGATATTAGTGTACTGAAAATACCAATTAATGCCACCACTGGCGATAACAAAGGAATCAGCAGCAATAAGAGTTAAAAAAAAAAAACCTAGATTTTGACATATCCTAAGAACCGATATCTATCACTGTGCCACCCTTAACAATAGAAAATAGATCTCCTATAATAATGTAGACCCAAAGACAAACCAAATATTGACATACAATATATATCTGCTAAAGTCAATAAATAGTACCACCTCGAACAACAGAATGCAACCATAGCAGTATAGAGTCAACTGAATATCTGAAAATTATTACAGCTTGCTGTATTAAAAAATTGTAATAAAAATGGAGGAGGAGGGAAAATGACAAAAGTGATATTTGAAAAATAAAAAAATGTAAGAAAAATGAGATCAAAGCCGGGCGTGGTGGTGCACGCCTTTAATCCCAGCACTTGGGAGGCTGAGGTAGGAGGAGTGTTGTGAGTTCAAGGCCTGCTTGGGCTACAATGGGAGCACAAGGTGGGTCTGAGCTGCATAGTGCGACCCTGCCTCGAAAAACTAAGGCTGGGAGTTTGGCTCAGTGGCGTAAACGCCTGTCTGGCAGGCGTGAGGCTGTGAGTTCGATCCCCAGTGTCGCAAAAAAAAAAAAAAAAAAAAAGAGATCAAGATTCCAATAAACAGTAAGAGAGAATTAAAAGAATTAGATAAAAAAATAGGGAAAAGTAAGATAAAAGAGAAAAACAAAAACAAAGAGCAGCAGGGTGTGGTGGTACAGGCCTGTAATCTCAGCACTCTGAAGGCCAAGGCAAGAGCATTATTGTGAGTTTGAGACCAGCCTGGGTTGCAAAGTGAGCTCAAGGCCAGCCTGAACTGCATAGACAAAAAAAAAAACAAAAAAGCAACCCAGACCTCAGACCCCAGAAAAAAGAAAAATCCTGAGCCAGGTATGATAGTACACACCTATAATACCAGCACTCAGGAGGTTGAGGCCAGCCTGTGCTACATTGTGAGTTCAAGACCAGCCTGAACTGAAGAGCATGATCCTGTCTCAAAAAGAAAAAAAAGGAAAAAAGGGGGGGAAAAAACTGAAACAGAAAAATCCCCAAATAACCAAGAAAAAAAAGGCACATGAGTCCAATATTTGTCGTGTTGTGTCTTGTCGTGTCTTGTCTGACTGGCTGGCTGGCTGGCTGGCTGGCTGGCTGGCTGGCTTTCTTTCTTTCTTTCTTTCTTTCTTTCTTTCTTTCTTTCTTTCGTTCTTTCTTTCGTTCTTTCTTTCGTTCTTTCTTTCTTTCTTTCGTTCTTTGCTCTAGGAATTGAACTCAGGACCTTGTGCTTGCCAGACAGGCACTGTGCTGCTGTGCTATATTTCTGGCCCGTGTGGTTTCTTTTTACGGTCTGCTGTATTGGGATCCATTAGATATGATGGAGGGACTATGAGTCTCTCCTAAATCTTATTTTGCTCCCATCCTTACTTTATTGTGTGTGAATTTGGAGTCCTGCCCTGACTTTCCTGTGGAGTGTGGGAGATTAGTGGTTTCTGCCCTAGGACTGTTTTCATTCCAGCATGTTCCTCAGTAGGCCTCAAGTCACTGGTTTTTCTGCTTAACTTCACAATTTATGAATATGTGAGCCACTCCCCCTTGCCACATCCTCCCCGCCCCCAAGAGGCTTCTCTGTTTGCCATTGACTTGTAATAATCACCTAGCCAAGGAGTATTGGAATTAGTTCCTCTTGAAAGTATAGGAAAATTCACAAGTAAGCCAAAGGGATTCTGGGCTTTTCTTTGTTGATAATTTTGTTACTGCCTGTCTCTGCCTGTTACTGGTCTGTTGAGTGTTTTTGTCTGATGGGTTTGATTTTGATGAGTCATATGTGTTTCGGAAATTATTTCTTCCAGATTCTCCAATTTATTGGAATTTAAGTTGGGACAATAGTTTTTTGTTTGTTTGTTTTATTGTTTGAGTTTTCATCCGGTATGTGTTTTAATTCTAACTTTTTCATCCCCCCTCCCCGCCCCCGCACCAGGGATCGAACTCACAACCTTGTGCCTGACAGACAGGTGCTTAAGCCACTGAGCCAAACTCCCGGCCCTAGTTTTTTGAGGCAGGGTTGCACTGTGTAGCTCAGACCCATCTTGTGCTCGTGTTGTAGCCCAAGCCGGGCCTCGAACTCACAATGCTCTGCCTACCTCAGCCTCCCAAGTGCTGGGATTAAAGGCATGCACCACCACGCCCGGCTCTGAACTTTTTCATTTCTGATTACACTGATTTGGGTCTTTTCTCTGTTTTAGTCAGTTTGGGTAAGGGTTTTTTAGTCTTTTATATCCTTTGGAGAAATCAGATTCATTGATCTTTACATATCAATTTCATTGTCTTCTTTTTTTTTTTTTTTTTTTTTTTTTTTTTTTTTTTTTGTGGCACTGGGGATCGAACTCACAACCTCTCACCTGCCAGGGCAGGCGCTTAAGTCACTGAGCCAAACTCCCAGCCCTGGTTTTTTGAGGTAGGGTTGCACTATGTAGCTCAGGCTGGCCTTGGGCTCGCGTTGTAGCCCAAGCTGGCCTCAAACTCACAACACTCCTCCTACCTCAGTCTCCCGAATGCTGGATTAAAGGCGTGTGCCACCGCGCCCGGCTTTCATTGTCTTCTTTTCTGGTCTTTATAATTTCTTTTGATAGTTTTAGGTTTGGATTATTTTTGGTTTTTTGGATGTATTATTCAATAATTTATTTGGGACCTTTTGTGTTTGCAGTATAGGCACTTAGATATGAATTTCTAATTTAGAACTGCTTTCATTGTATCCCACATGACATGGTCTACTTTGTCATTTAATCTTTGCTGATTTTTTTTTTTTGTGATGTGTTAATCAGTCAAAAGGATATTATTCAGTCTTCGTATGTTTGAATGTTTTCTGACTTTTTTTTTCTGTTTCTTTCTAGTTTCATTTCACTGTGATCTGATAGGATGGTAGACATTATCTTAGGCTTTTTTTTTTTATGGAGACCTGCTTCACATCCTAAAATATGCTCTCCATGGACAGCTGAGAATGGCTATTCTGCTTTTATTGCATGAAGTACTTCTTAGATCTCTGTTAAACCCATTTTTTCTGTGGTATTAACTTTGATATTTCTTCATTGGTGGTTTTATTGGTTTACCTATTTTTTGGTCTGATATGCTGAAGTCCTCCACTTTGTTTTGTTGCCTGTCTGTCCCTATATGTCAAGTAGTTTTTGTTTTATTAATTTAGTTACATTGACATTCAGTGCATAGTATTTGCAGTTGTTAACTTTAACGCCTAAACCTAACCCAAACCTATGAAAATGACCCTTAGTGTGGGAGAACCTAATATGAGACCATAAGATACTATAGTATTTTGGTTAATCTAAAAGTATAAAAGAGAGAAAAGATAGAACAGAAGGAGGTATAAAGGGGAAGAGCAGAGAGAGAGGATAAGGTATGTGGGAGAAAACAGCAAATGTAAATATAGGTTGAGATTATAAATGGGAGGTAAATGAAGAGATAGGAAGATTATGTTCAACTGTTGAAGTGACAGAACACACCAAGAGGCCACCTTATGATATGGGCCTGACTAAATAGCATGGAACATTATACAAGCAACAGCAACAGCAGAAAACTTATATATGTAGCATTGTCCACACACACATGAATACAAAAGCTGAACAATAAAGAAGTCAAACAAGAAGAAAAAAGGAAGAAGACAATTATCTTTGGTGGGTTTTTTTGGGCAAGAATAGAGAGGATTATGGTGAGTGGTTTAATTGGCTTGTCCATTCTGTTGTCTTTTAAGGGAGCCTGGTGTTTTCTGAAGGCTGATAGAGTCACTTGAACTCTTACTGGGATGGTAGATTTGTTTGTTTGTTTGTTTGCGGCACTGGGGATTGAACTCACAAACCTCACACCTGCCAGACAGGTGCTTAAGCCATTGAGCCAAACTCCTGGCCCTAGTTTTTTGAAGCAGGGTCGCACTGTGTAGTTCAGGCTGGCCTTGCACTCGCATTGTAGCCCAAGCCGGCCTCAAACTCACAATGCTCCTCCTACCTCAGCCTCCCGAGTGCTGGGATTAAAGGCGTGCGCCACCATGCCCGATTTGGGATGGTAGATTTGATATTTCCTCAGCACTGTTTCCCTCTTTCGAATTCCAGTGTTCCCCATTTACATCTATCCCTGTTCCACTGAGCCTTTCTCTCTGTGGGACCTGCAGTTGTCCCAAAGGGTCACGCAGGAGGTAGTAGCCCCACCCTGCTGCATTCTGATGTCCCTCCATCTACCCCTTGTACTTCCAGGTCTCAGCACTGTTCCTGCTTGTTGGTTTTTTTGTCTGATCTGGAATTTCACTGGTTTTTTAGGTCTGGTAGCAAGTAGTTGTGTTTCAGAGTGTTTTCTGTACCCCCAGTGAATACCTGTTCCAGTTATTTGTCTTCTACCAGGTTCTCTTTCAGGACAGCAGATTTTTCAGTATTTTGAAGTCATTTGGAAAAGACTCATTGGTGCCAATGTCAGAGATATTTGGGGATCCACAGGAGAGTATTGAACTGAGTTAAGTAGTTTTTAGGGAGTCTGCTTGAGAAGACATTCCAGTGCTGAAATCAGTGGCTTTGTTGATCAGCAGTGTGTATCCCCCTTCCCTTGGGGAGTTTAGGAGTGCCACTCCAGAGTCTGTTCTCTACCCCAGATCTCACCATTTATAGTCACTGTAAGCCTGTCTATCTCTGCATGCTTTTGTCTCTCAGTCTTTCTCTCTCTCTCTCTCTCTCCCCTCTCCTTCCTGCTTCTCCCCGTCCACCTTTTCTGCTTCAAGACATAGTCTAACTGTGTAACCCAGGCTAGCCTCAAACTTGCAGCAATCCTCATACCTCACCCTCCCAAGTCCTGGAATTATAGGGCCCCTGTGTTTCTTGCTGTCTCACAGGTCCCCAGACTATGTCTTTCACTCTTTTCTTATCCTAGTCGCTACCTTCTAAGCAGATCTCTAGTCTGTCCTCTCCTTGGTACTTGCTCAAGAAAGGCAGTCTCTGGTGAGTATATCACTCACTGGACCCCGTTTCCCAGTAAGAGAAGAGCTGTGCCAAAGGAGCACTCGGTGTTGGCAGCTAAGCTGGGGACTTCTGAGCAGCTGCTGAGCTCAGCTGCTTTCTTCAGAGAGGCTTGAGTGTTTCCCAAGATGGCATGTTCACCAGACCTGTTCTGAAAATGGTGCCATGGTCAAGAAGCTGTTCTATTTCCTGTTCTAAACACCTCAGTTACGGGATTTCTCGTGTTGGCCTTCTTTCTCAAGTTGCTGTGCCATGACTGGGTTTGTGTTCTCTCCTTAGCTTAGCTACTGCCTTTGCTTAGAATTTCCTCAGTTTCCCTTGAATGCTGCTGCCTGTTGCCCACCTTAATGAACCTCAGTGTTGTTTCTCTTTAAAAAAAATTTTTTTCCCAACACGGATAAACTGTAGGGCCCTAGGCTTTCAGAGCTTGTGCTGTACCACTGAACCACACCCTAGTCCCTAAAAGTGTTTCCTCATTATTAGAGTGTTTATCCACTGTTAGCATTTTCTTTGTCAGTGAAGTTATATTTTTTAGTTTTAGCTATCTAGTTCTCATTTGTGTTTTTTGTGTGTGACAACAAAGATCACTAAAGTTTCTCTTTGCAAAGAATTCATGTCTAAGATGCAAGTACAGTGGGATTAAGAAACTTCACTTCTATTTTGGGCAGGAGGAAATATATCTGTTTGTTTATTTATTTATTTATTTATTTTTTTATTTTTTGCGGCACTGGGGATCGAACTCACAGCCTCACACCTGCCAGACAGGCACTTAAGCCACTGAGTCAAACTCCCAGCCCTAATTTTTTGAGGCAGGGTCACACTACGTAGCTCAGGCTGGCCTTGCGCTCTCATAGTTGCCCAAGCTGGCCTCGAACTCACAACGTTCCACCTACCTCAGCCTTCCAAGATATCTGTTTATTTTATCTTCACATCATTTTCCTTTACTAGGGTAGAATTATTATTTTTGTAATGTTTCTGTTGGCCTGGGAATATTTGCTTCCAATAACTACAAAAGACATTTTTAAGATGCTTTAGCTGTTTAGTCTTTCTCTCTTCCTTTCTCTCCATCTTTGCCTCTCCCTCTTGTCTCTCATTTTCCTCCTCATCTTTTATTTCTCCCTGCTTCACTTTCTTTAGGCCTTATTTTTTAATGGTTACTAATTTATTTTCATTGTTCTGGTTTTTTATCTTTATTTTTTATTAGAACAGTTATGTTGTGTATACATGCATTCATCATGGGGGTCACATTCATCATGGGGACTTTGTACATAATATACTTAATTCTTTTATTGCCCATTCCCCTCCCCTCTGTTCAACTAACTCCTCTTCCCCTCCCCAGTTACAAAAGCTGTTTCCATGTTTTTCCTTCTGTTCTGTTAAATTTATTTTACCTTCTTTCCTTATTTCCCTTCATATTTAAACAGGGTCTTCCTGCTTCCCAATATCTGTTCTCCATTATGCTGCTCATTTACCCCTTTGATTTCTCACAGAAAAGCAATGTGATTTATTTCACTTAACATTATGGTCTCTAGATGCATCCATTTACCTAACAATATCTCAAGTTTATCCTTCTTTTTGGCAGAGTAGTACTCTATTGCATATAAATACATTTACTTTATCCATTCATTTGGTGATGGACATATGAACTGTTTTCAAGATACAGTTATTGTAAGTTGTACAGTTATAAACATGGGTATGCCTGTATCACTGTGATGTGATGCTTTAAACTCTTTTAGGAAGATTTTAGAAGGGGCATAGCTGGGTCAAATAGAACTTATAGCTTTAGTTTCTTGAGGAATTGCCATACTGATTTCCATAGTGATTGTACCAATTTACACTCCTACCAACAAGGAAAAGGGTTCCCTTTTCCTGTCCCCTTGCCAGCATTTGCCATTAGTTGATTTGTTGATGGTAAGTGTCTTAGTTACTTTTCTCTCATAGCTGAGACAGAATACGTGACACCCAAAGTTAAAGGAGGGAGAAGTTTGTTTAGCTCATAGTTTGTAGAGGTTTCAGTCCATAATTGGCTGACTCCAAGGCAGGGTGGCACATAGCAGAGGGGCAACAGTTCATGACAGCAGAAAACAGCAAAGACAAAGAGAGAGAGAGACAGACAGACAGGCAGACAGACAGACACAAGCCTCTTTCTTTCCCTTACATTGTATGCAGGCTACCTGCCCTAGGGCGAGTATAGCATTCACACCCTTAATTCCAGCATTAAACCAAGAATCAGTCACAAACTCTAGATTCAGTCCCCTCTGAAAAGCCTTTTCCCATGACTGCATGAGGGTTTGGGGAGACAACTAGATACAAACCATAACAATAAACCATTTTTTCTGAAGTAAGATGGAATCTCAGTGTTAATTTGTATTTCTCAAATGACCAGTGATGTTGAACATTTTTTCATATACTTATTTGCTGTTTGTACTTCTTTATCTGAAAGGTGTTTATTTCAGGTGCCCATTTTTGGATTGTATCTTTAAATTTGGGGGTCTGATTTTTTTTGAGCTCTTTATATATTCTAGGTAGTAGCCCTCTATCTGAACAGTAGCTGGCAAAAAGTTTTTTTCCCATTCTTTGGGTTGTCTGTATCTCTGTTACGGTTTCCTTTGCTGTGCAAAAGCTTTTTAATTTGGCATAATCCCATTTGTTGATTCATTGTAATATTTTCTATGCAATTGAGTTTTTGGTCATAAAATCTTTACTTACACTTATGTCAAGAGTTTTATCTGTTCTGTCTTCCAGCAGATTAAGTGTTTCTGTTTTAAAATATTTAGATCTTCGATGATTTTCAATTTTAGTTTAGTGCATGGTGAGAGATAGGTTCAATTTTCAATACATGGAAAGCCAGTTTTCCCAACTCCATTTATTTAAAAATCTATCTTTCTCCTAATGAAGGTGTTTGGCTCCTTCGTCAAAGATAATGTGGCTAAGTGTGTTTGAAGTCATTTCTGCACTTTCTATTCTGTCCCACTGATCCTCAGGTCTGTTTTTCTGCCAGTACGATGCTGTTTTTATCCCTGTTGTTTTGTAGTATAACTTCAGATTTGGGATTATGATGCCCTCCTGCATTGCCCTTGTTGCCCAGAATTGCTTTTGCCATGCTAGGTTTCTTCTGACTCCATATGAATTTTAGGATTGTTTTTTCTAATTCTATGAAGTATGCTATTAGTATTTTGATTGGGATTGCATTAAATCTGTATATAACAGTTTTGGAAGTATGTTCATTTTTACTGTTGGTCGAACCTATCCAAGAGCAAGGAATGTCTTTCCATTTTCTGATATCCTCTTTGATCTCCTTTTTCAGAGTACTGTAATTTTCAATGTAAAGGTCCTTTAATCATTTGTTATATTGATAAGCATTTCATTTCTCTCGATGTTACTATGAAAGGTGTGGTTTCCCTAATTTCTTTCTCAGTGAGTTTATTTGTGTACAGGAATGCTTTTTATTTTTTAGTGTTGACTTGGTATCCTGCTGCATTTCTGAATGTGATTATTAAATCTAGTCTTTTGGTGGAGTTTTTGGGGTCTTCTGTGGCACAGATCATGTCATCCAGAAATAATGATGATTTAGCTTCTTCCTTTTCTATCCATGTTCCTTTCATTTCTTTGTCTTGTTTTGTGTGTTTCTAAAAGTGTATTTAATAGGAGTGATGATAATGGGCCTCCTTGTCTTGTTCCTGATTGCACAGTGAAAGCTTTAATTGTTGACTATATAAAGTAGGCTGTTGGTTTGTCATAGGTGGCTTTTATCAGATTGAGATGAAAACCTTTTATCCCAATTTTCTGTAGGGTTTGTTTGTTTGTTTTGTTTAAATCATGAATGGGTGTCGGACTTTGTCAGATGCTTTTTCTGTGTCTATTGAGATATTCGTGTGGTTTTTGCGCTTGGTTCTGTTAATGTGGTATGTAACACTTACTGCTTTACACATGTTGATCCATCGCTACATCCATAGGATGAATCCTGCTTGTTCATGGTGTATAATTTTCTTGATGATTTGTTTCATTCTGTTTGCCAGTATCTTATGAGGATTTTTGCATCTCTGTTCATTAAAGAGATTATAGACCTATTCTTTGTTAAATAAACTTGTAACTTTATTCTTTTCTCCAAAATTACTGGGCTACTTTAATGGTTAGTCTTCCATCCAATTATTTTAATGACTTTTCATTGTATTTAGCCAAAATTTATGGTGAAAAGCAGTTAATTTTTTTCAAGAAATTTTTTATTAGTACCTGTTTGCAATACATAATGATTGCATTTATCTTTGGGAGTTGGCACATGTATACAATATATCTTGATTATTTTGGGGGGGGTGGTACCAGTAAGGGAACTCAGGGCCTTGTGCTTGCCAGGCAGGCACTTATGCGGCTGAGCTATATCCCCATCCCATCTTGATTATTTTTGTATCATTTTCTCCTCCTCTACTTCCCCTTCATCTCTGTATCTTGTTCCCTGTTCCACTTGCAAAAGATCTATCACTTATGAGTTAGGTTTTTTTTCTTTTTGTTTTTTCTTTTTTATTTTATTTTATTTATTTATTTTTTTTGTGGCACTGGGGATCAAACTCACAACCTCGTGCCTGCCAGGCAGGTGCTTAAGCCACTGAACCGAACTCCCGACCCTAGTTTTTCTGAGGCAGGGTCGCACTATGTAGTTTAGGAAGGCCTTGGTTCACGTTGTAGCCCAAGCTGGCCTCAAATTCACAACGCTCTGCCTATCTCAGCCTCCTGAGTGCAGAGATTATAGGTGTGGGCCACCACGCCTGGCTTTTTTTTCCTTTCATTCATTCATACCAGGAAAAATGGTTATCATTATCTATTTAATAGATGTGATTTTATTCATTATTAATGCCTTGATTCCCTCAGTTGGCCCTTGGCTATTACCTCTAAGATACATTACAGTGAAATGTCCAAGTTAGATTAGTTTTTTATTTTTATTTTATTTATTTTTTTTTTGTGACACCAGGGCTCGAACTCATAGCTTCACGCTTGCCAGACAGGCGCTTAAGCCATTGAGCCAAACTCCCGACCTAGATTAATTTTTTAACTGAGCCCTGTGAGTTCACAATGTGAAAAGATATGGATGGCATACAATTTCTACACATTGTAATATACTGTTGTGCAGTATGATTGAACTGCATTCATCATTGACATAGCCACGGGCAGGGGTAAGTGGGATTATATCTACTTTTCACATGGGAAGAGGAGAACAAGACAGTAGAGAATCAAGATCCATACATTGTCTTTTCATGCTAATACACTACTTTTTCCAAGTCTTAGGGCCAAAATCCTCCATACATTGGGCTTCTTATTTTGTCTTTTTTTTTTTTTTTTTTTTTTTTTTTTTTTTTTTTTTTTTTTTTGGTTTGTTTGTTTGTTTTTGTCTTTTTGAGACAGGATCTTGCTATATATTAGTTCAGACTGGCCTTGAATCATTTTGTAGCCAAGGCTGGGCCCAGACTCATGGTGATTCTTCTGCCTCAACCTTCTGAGTGTGGGATTATAGCCATGCATCACTATGCCCGGCTGTTTCTTTGTTTTTCTTTGAGGCAGGGTCTCACTATATAGTTCAGAATGACCTTGAAATCAGTATATAGCCCTGGCTGGCCTTAAACTCAGCAGTCTTCTTACCTCAGCCTTCCGAGTACTGGAATTACAGGCATGTGTCACTGTGCCCGGCTCCGTAGATCTGACGTCTACCAGGAGCAGTGAGTCCCTCTTTGTTTCTGTGAGGGCCAAGATACATAAAGGAAAATATAAAAGTGAGAAAAAAGTTAAATGAAATTGAAGTGAACAATAATAAAATTAAGGAAAAAAATAAAAGAAAACCAAGGCAAGAGGTTAGACTTTTTCTGTTAATATGAACATTTTACTAAAAAGTTTAAAGTTACATGTCCTGTTTTACACAATGGTAAAAACTAAGATATGCTTAAAATAATTGGATGCTTTCCTCTATAAAAAGCTTGATGCTTTCCTCTGTCATTCTGGATAAATGAAGGAGAGATCCAGAAGTAAGCAACATAGAGCTAAGTTCCTTTTCCCCAAACCCCACCTCTCACCTTTCTTTCAAAGAGGGTAAAATAGTTAACAGTATATTTAATCTGTTATAAGTTTGAAAGCTAAGGCAGAGGTTTTCTTTTATTTGTGTCTTTCTGTACCACACTTTCAGATGTCTTGGCACTATACTGGCATAACATTGTGTCACATCCTCAGTTTTTGTTGTTGCTGTTGTTTTGATTTCTTTGGTCTTTTTGAGACTGGCCTTGAACTCACTTTGTAGCTCAGACTGGCCTCTAATTCACATTGATCCCCATGCCTCAGCCTCCAGAGTGCTTGAATTACAGGTGTGTGCCACTTCCCCTGGCCTCATTTTGTCAGGCCTCACACGTTGATTTTGACAGTTTTAGCAACTCTGTATTCTTATTTTGGCACTATGCAGAAAACAGACAATACCTGTTTTAGAAGAACATTTCTATGCCAGGTGTGGTTCCTGATTTTACAGTCAATCCAAAAGAAAACTGGCAATTAAATTTGATTTCATGTTTTCAGAGACGACTCTATCATACTCTGTTCTTGTCAAATCTGCAGAATCCCTTCCTTCCCACTCTTAAGTTGTTGACTTCTCGTTATATTGAGAAAATTAATTGGATGCTACCTATGGGTCTTTAGACCATGAAATCTACCAGCTTTCTTAATCAGTTACCTGTGTACTTTGTCTGTTCCTTTGCAAGTGCTACCATTCCTAAATAAAATTTTGCCTGTTTTTGTTTTAATCCTGTTCCATTTTCCCCATTTAATGATGCTGCTTCTTCATAAAAGATCCTTTTCTTTCTTATGGTGACATTTCTGCTGTCTCCTGGTGTGTTAGCACAGTTCCAACCTCCACATCTTTAGTAGTCTTTCCCTTATGTGATATCCTTTTTAGTTACCAGCACATTTTTCTCTCTCTTTTTTTCTTTTTTTTTTTTGGTACAAGGATCAGACTCATGACCTCGTGCTTGCCAGGCAGGCACTTATGCCACTGAGCTAAATCCCCGGCCCTTTTCTCTCTTTTCTTTCACAATAGATCTTTATATTACAAAAAACAACAACAACAACAACAACAACAACAACAACTGTAATTATAATCTACATTTACTCACCTTTTTTCAAGTTTCTCTAACCAGACTTTGTTTTCAGCATTCCTGAGACTGCTCTTATGCTGTTATCAGTAGTATATATTTTGAAGGATCCATTTCTGTGTCCCTGTCTTACTTTAACATTTAGTATACCAATGGTGGCAAACCTATTGCAACATGCTGCTGAAGGCTGTTTATATCATGGAGAACTCTAAAAGGTTTGCCATCACTGACATAGACTATACAGGACTTCTTTTTCAGCCTTTTTACATATGACTTCTCTCTTTCATATGTGCCTTCTCAGAAGATAGCTTTCAGCTTTATGATTTTTCAGTACTAATCATTCGTTGAGACACCCTAGAATAAAATGGTAATTATCTACACAATGCATTTAGTATCAGATTTACTTTGCTGCAGAGTAGATCTCTTTGTTTTGTGGATGCAGGTAGGGGTGTGTATCTGTGTGTGTAACTAGCAGTGATCCTAGGAACACCGTAGCCCCAGCTCTTCTTGTTTTTTTTTTTTTTTTTTTTTTTTTTTTTTTTTTTTTTTTTTTTTTTTTTTTTTTTTGGTTTTTTTTTTTGAGACAGTGTCTTACTAAATTGTCCAGGCTAGCCTTGTACGTGGAATCCTCCGAATTAATGATATATGCCAGATCTCTTGATCTTGCCCTCTCTTTTCCAAACCTCTTCTTCCTCAGTCTTTCGCAGATCAGTAATAGTATCAGAATTTATCCATTGGTCAGGCAGTTGATCACGAAGTAATCCATGATTCTTCTCCTTTCCTACACCCTCTGTTAAATCCATCAGTAAGTCTTATTATACCTTGAAAATACTGCTAGAGATTAGATGGGCATGGTGGCACATGCCTGTAATCCCAGCATTTGAGAGGTTGAGGCAGGAGGATTGCCACAAGTTCAAGGTCACATTGGACTACATGAGCAGACCCTGTCTCAAAAAACAAAACACACACATGCACACATGCAAAAGAAAGAAAGAACGAAAGTAAAGAAGAGAAGGAAAATAACTCCGGAGTTTTTCTACTGCACCAACTCTCTGCTGTGGACCATTGTCTCTGGCTCACACTCCTGCACTAACTGATGTCTTTATTTCAGCATCTTGCTCTTCTACTAGTCTCATTTCTGCAATACCTATACTGAAGTCTTAAACTTAAAATATATGTTGCCTCTCCTTGCTGTGTTTTCTTGTTATCCTCAGAATAAAGTTGAGACTCCATAGCATAACTTGGAAAGTTCCTCAGCATCTTACCTCTTGTCACTTCTGTGATCCCACCACTACTTCCTTTCTGTACACTCCTCCATATTTGATGATTTTTTAAAACAAGACTTTACTATGTTAAGAGTCTATGTATTTGTGATTCTCTCTGCATCTTCTCTCAGATCTCTTGCGGCACCAGGGATTGAACTCAACCTCGCGCCTGTCAGACAGGCGCTTAAGTCACTGAGCCAAACTCCCAGCCCTGGTTTTTTGAGGCAGGGTCGCACTGTGTAGCTCAGGCTGGCCTTGCACCTAACTTTCTCATGGTTTCTCAGCAGTGTCTTCCCAGACCAATATAACTGAATGTCCTGTCTGTGCACCAGTGTCTCATTACATTGCCTGTTTCTTTCTTCCTAGCACATATCATTAAGATACTAGGTGTTTCCTTGGTTGGTTATATTGTCTCTTTCCCCTTTCAAAAATAAGTTTGGTAAGTGCTGATGTTCTGTTCTCTTCCTTCAAAGTATTTAACTCTTGATAGGTGGTCAGTTAAGTGTTTGCAGAATGGATAAATGAAGACTAACTCTTTTCTAAGAAATTTGCTAATTGAATTGAGAGTGAATACTAGTTTGAAATCAGACAGTTAAGTAACCTTATCTGTTGATAAAACTGGAGTGTTTAATAGGCTACTCTTACTTTTATTAGATTTTATAAGCTATTCCTTTGTATTTTGTGATACCAAGGAATCACTTCCTAATGCAAAAACATTTCTATTGATCTATAAAGCTATGTAGCAAGGAATTGGCAGGAGTATAGCTTGGTTGCAACCTATTTTTATATTGCCTGAAGACTAGGAATGGGTTTTACATTTTTAAAAGATAGGAAAAAGATGTGAGAGAGACACACATACTGTGTAAAATATTCTCTGGCCATTTACAAAAATACTTGCTACCCCTTGCTAGAGGATTTGACCCATCCTACTCTCCTGTGCCAGCACACTGCTCCTTGGTCCAGTTAGTTACATCAGCATCCTGTCTTTTCTTCATCAAATCAGGGGTACTTAGACCTTAAGATCTTTGCATTTGCTTTTTCCTCCACGTATAATACTGTTCCCCTCAACTCCTTGCTCTCTTGCTTCAGTGCTCCTTCACAGCGTGGCCTTTTTTGAGCACATTATTTAAAATTGCAATCCAGCGGGGCGTGATGGCACATGCCTTTAATCCCAGCACTCGGGAGGCTGAGGCAGGAGGAGCGTTGTGAGTTCGAGGCCAGTTTGGGCTACAACGCGAGCGCAAGGCTGGCCTGAGCTACATAGTGCGACCCTGCCTCAAAAAACCAGGGCTAGGAGTTTGGTTCAGTGGCTTAAGCGCCTGCCCTGGCAGGCGCGAGGTTGTGAGTTCAATCCCCGGTACTGCAAAAGAAAAAAAATAATAACAATAAAAAATAAAATTGCAATCCACCCACTCATGCCTATACTCTCTTTCTTACTGTTATTTTTTCCTTTGGACTTATCACCACCTACCTAGTGTGTTTTTTTTCCACTTATGTTCTTTGTCTTTCCAGTAGACAATAAACTCAGTAAAATCTGAGAATTTTTTGTCTGTTTCATTCACTATTCTATGTCCAAAAATAGTATGTGGTATATCGAAATATTTCTTTTTTTCTTTTTCTTTTTTGTTTTTTGGTACCGGCGATTGAGCTCACGAACTCACTACCTCCCACTTGCCAGGCAGGCACTTATGCTGCTGAGCTAAATCCCCGATTCTCATAGAAATATTTCTTAAATTAATGTTAATTTGTTTGTTAAAGTCATTATGAGAATTAACATGTGAAAAATAGCTTCTTTCAAAATATTTCAGTATGCCAGTCATAGTGACACATGCCTGTAATTCCGGCACTTGGGAGGCTAAGGCAGGAGGAATGCTATGAGTCCAAGGCTAGACTAGGCTACATAGTGAGTTTAAAACCATCCTGAATTAGAATGAGACCCTGTCTCAAAAAAGCAAACAAAACAAAACACTTCAGTAAACATTGACTAAGTGCTATAAGCCATGCCTTGAGCTCAGTCTGTGAAGGTGTGTAAATAAGGACTTGTCCTCAAGGAGGTCAGTGTGGTAGCAGAATAAATATGGACGCAAGTGAAATTCATTGTAAGATGAGACTAATTATTATGCACTTTCCTTATAAAGTATTTTGTACTAGTTAAAAATGTTTTTATAAGCCTCACATTATGTAAGATTTTTTATTCTATATTGCCATCTTCTTTTTTAGTGCAGCTAGTTTCTTTAGATTGTTAGTGATACAATTTCACATGAAACCACGTAAAAACTGAAAAAAGAAAAAGATGTCCTATTTAAACAATGCCCAAGAAATTATATAAATAGGTATTTCACAGTAGTGGAAAGAGTAGTGGCCAAATGCCTTATGATAAGATCCTGGGGAAAAAAAAAAAAAGATCTTGAACCACTCCTGTAGTTAGAAACATACGTTTTAAAACTTTCAGGAGAGGCCGGGCATGGTGGTGCATGCCTTTAATCCTAGCACTCGGGAGACTGAGGTAGGCAGAGCGTTGTGAGTTTGAGGCTGGCTTGGGCTACAATGCAAGCACAAGACCCGGCCTGAGCTACATAGTGCAACCCTGCCTCAAAAAAACTAGGGCTGGGAGTTTGGCTCAGTGGCTTAAGCGCCTGTCTTGACAGGCACGAGGTTGTGAGTTTGATCTGGGTGCCGTAAATAGATAAATAAATAAATAAATCTTTCAGGAGTGGTTTTTTTTTGGGGGGGTCTTTTTGAGACAAGGTTTCACCATGCAATTTAGGCTGGCCTTAAACTCACTTCGTAGTCCAAGCCTCAGCCTTCCAAGTACTGGGATTACAGGCATGCACCACCACATTCAGCTAGGAGGTACTATTTTACATCTACCAAATTGGCAAACTTCTGAAAGTCAGTACTAAATATTAGTGGATGTGGAGAGGTGTAACAGACACTATTAAACCTTACTAGTGAAAGTAACTAAATAAAATAAATTCTCAATAGTACATATATATTCTAGCAATTCGGTTTCTACCCCTGTAACTTGGAAAAACTTGAGTATACCTAGAAGCATTGTAGTAGCAAGAAACTAGAAACAACCCAGATGCCAATCACCTTGGGAATAGATTAAAACAGTTGCCATATACTGTTTTATATTGTAGTGAAAATCCAGAGGATTAAAACAAAACTACATTACCTTTACTGATTGATTCTCAAAACAAACATTGAGAGGAAAGGGTAATTTATTGGTAAATTTTATAAAGTTCTAAACCTCATAAGCAGTAAATGAAGGGTCTATGTATGTAACAAGCTTTTACAAAAGCAAGAGCCTTTTGAAAACAAAATTTAAGATTAATATGTAGATTACTCTTATCAGTGAGAGAATAATAGTCAGTGAAATAAGACAGGTAAAGAGGGCGCTTCAGAAGTAGATAGAATGTTCTTGAGCTGTCTTCCTGTGCTGAAATATTCTTACCAAGCTGTGGAATAAAACTTGCTGTGTTCTTTATATCATTATTTTCATACACATACACATTATAAGCTGGGTGTGGTGGTGCACGCCTTTAATCCCAGCACTGGGGAGGCTGAGGTAGGTGCAGCGTTGTGAGTTCGAGGCAGGCTTGGGCTACAAGGCCAGCGCAAGGCTGCCCTGAGCTACACAGTGCAACCCTGCCTCAAAAAACCAGGGCTGAGAGTTTGGCTCAGTGGCTTAAGCACCTGTCTGACAGGCGCAAGGTTGTGAATTCAATCCCTGGTGCCGCAAAAAAACAAAACAAAACCAAAAAAACCAAAACACATATACATTATATGTAAGTTGGAGTTGTATTTCAGAGCCTTTCTTAATCAGCCATAGTGATATTTCAGTGTACTCTTGTTAGAAAACTGCTTCCATTATTTCTTTCTTTTTTTTTTTTTTTTTTTTGTGGCACTAGGGATCAAACTCACAGCCTCACGCCTGCCAGACAGGCGCTTAAGCCACTGAACCAAACTCCCAGCCCTAGTTTTTTTGAGGCAGGGTCGCACTATATAGCTCAGGCCGGCCTTGCGCTTGTGTTGTAGCTCAAGCCGCCCTCAAACTCACAACGCTGCACCTACTTCAGTCTCCTAAGTGCTGGGGTTAAAGGCATGGGCCACCACACCCGGCTGCTTCCATTATTTCTAACGTAAATGTTTGATTTGGTTTCTTCTTTTGTTGTTTTGAACCTGTAATTTCATTGTGCTTCAGAACTATGTGTTGAAATACAGTTTGCTACCTTGATAGAAAAAATTTGAAATTGTTGAAAAATTTTGCTCCAGGAATTCTTTGGTTTCCAGCTATTCCTTATTGTTTCTGATGTTGTCTGTAAACATATTCTTTCCTATACACATACATAAAGAGCTTGATTTTTTTTACTGTATCAATAGGCAAGTGAAAGACCAAAATAAGAAGGTAGCAAATCTGAAGCACAAGGAACAAGTGGAAAAGAAGAAGAGTGCACAGATGCTAGAGGAGGCCCGACGGAGGGAGGACAACCTCAACGACAGCTCCCAACAGCTGCAGGTCAGAGCACACGGAGAGAGGGTTCTGAATTGCATGTGTTCTTTTCTTTTTTATCCTCCTGTTATTTCTCTTTCTGCTTGCTTCCTTCCTCTCAGATCAACTGTTTAGCAATAAAGGAATGTCTTTAAATAGAAAGGAAAAATTTTATTCCACAGCTTTGTGAAGACACTTCACCTTAGAAAATTCATCTTGCTTCCAATTGTTCTCACTTGATTGATTGGTAAGTTCTGTGTCAGTTTAATGAGTGGCTTGTATTAAGCTGTAGGGTTGTCATTATAACCCTTTGCCTATTCCAGTTGTTAAAGTGCATTGCTAGTCCTGGTTTTTGTCTGTCTGTCTTCCTTAATTCTGTTCTTCCTTTTTCTTTTCCTCCTATCCTTTACTCCCACTATTTTTTTTCTCCTTTTTTGTTTTAAATTCAGTTTAAAGAGAATATTCTATAGTGGTATTGAACATTATTTTTCATGTGCAAGGAATGAAACTTAGTTATTCACAGATAAACTAAACCAGGCCCAGCAATAGTAGCAGCTACTAAATGATAAATGCCAATTAGGTTTCTACTATTTAAGGCACTAGTCTTTCTTTCTTTCTTTTTTTTTTTCCCCCTCTAACCTTGACGTTAAACAACTGAAGTAGGTGGTGTCGCACGCATTTTCCAGATGGGGAAATAGACTCAGAGATGTTGACTTAGTTGTCTAGACTCACAACTTTCTAAGTGGCTTTGCTATGAATTTAACTACCGTATGACTTCCTAGAACTACTGCTTGTCCTCTTTCTCTTGGCTACAGTCCTTCAGAATGAAGGGTTAGGTCTTATAGGGTACTATAATCTGAAAATCAAGCTAAGGCAGCTAAACCACTGCTACTTTGTCTTTCTGTCCTTTCAAGTTCCAGTTGGGTATGATCTAGTGTTTATGCTGAAATTGCATAATTGCACAGTCTTGACTGGAAAAATGGGCTACGGTTATTATTCAGGAACTATTTTTAGGCTTTACAACAAGTTCATTCTAAACAGAGACTCCACTGTTCTAATTTTTCATTCCTTTTTAATGTAACTTTTACTGATAATCTATAGAAAATGTATGTTTCCTCAAAAATACCAACTTTTTTTTTTTTTTTTTTTTTGGTGGCACGGGGGAATTGAACTCACAACCTCGTACCTGCCAAATAGTCGCTTAAGCCACTGAGCCATACTCCCAGCCCTGGATTTTTTGAGATGGGGTCGCACTACGTAGCTCAGGCCGGGCTTGCGCTCCTGTTGTAGCCCAAGCTGGCCCTGAACTCACAACGCTCCTCCTACCTCAGCCTCCTGAGAGCTGGAATTAAAGGCATGCACCACCATGCCCGGCAACATCAACTTTTTTAAAAAAGCACCATATAAGTTTTTTCTCAGCCTTGCCAAAAGTTGTTAATTCTAGCAAGTTTTTTCTTCATCCTGCTCTTCCTTTGTTTAAAAAAATGCAAGTCTGGTGGACAGAAAAAGAATTCATATTTGTTAAAATATATTTTTCTCTCATTTTGAATGATTTTTTTTTTAACAACTTGAATTTTTCAATTTTTTATTAGTGTAATCCGAGTCTCTGTTTTTCCATAGTGGTTTTTTCAACTGTGGATTGTTTTTGTGTATTTTGTCTCCATTTTGAGAACATATATGTATCCATAAATATTTAATATTTCTATACTTGCTGTGCTGTCAGTATTTTACTGGTTTTTTTTTTTTAGTACTGGGGATCGAACTCATGACCTCACGCTTACCAGGCAAGCGCTTGAGCTGCTGAGCTAAGTCCCTGGCCCTACCTTTCATTTTACATTTATTTTAGAGTATTTTACATGGAGTTTCTATTTCACTAGACTGTATGTAGGTAATTATTTCATTGCATATAGATCTGAATTGGCATCTTTATATTTTGGGAAATTGGTTAGTAGTCTGCTTCTGGGATTTAAATTCAAACTCTCATAGCTGAGCTTGGTGGCTAATCCCAGCACTCCGGAGGCTGAGGTAGGAGGAGCATTGTGAGTTCGAGGCCTGCTACAACGTGAGCACAAGGCCAGCCTGAGCTACATAGTGCAACCCTGCTTCAAAAAACTAGGGCAGGGAGTTTGACTCAGTGACTTAAGCACCTGTCTGGCAGGCGTGAAGTTGTGAGTTTGATCCCTGGTGCCGCAAAAAAAAACCAAATAAATAAATAAATAAATTCAAACTCTTCTTGAAGTGTGAGTACATTTTTAGTGATAAAAAAGAATCTGTTTTTTAATAAAGCTAACATGTCTTTTAGTTGGCTCCTTAACCATATCATTCCTCTCCTGTCCTGCCTCTCTGCTTGATTTAATTCTTTTTTATTGCCGATCTTGATATGGGGGAACGATCTCTATGGAAGACCTCCAAATGATAAAGGAGAATGAAACTCCCAACCTACTGTATGTCCAGCACGAGTTCATGTTCTCTAAAATCAAAGAATGAATTTTAGGAACAATGGAGGTTAAGAACAGAAATACTTATTGAGAGAAAGAAAGCTGTCTGAGAGAGAGACAGAAGGGGTCCCGAGTGGGTTGCCAAAGACTCTGTCTTTTCTGGTGACTTTTATAGAGTAAAACCATGATGGGGAAAACTGGGAACTCGCAAGGCAGAGGGGTTTGAGGTGGGGCAGAACTGTGATCAACCAATAAGATTGTTTAGGTAAAATTGACCATATCAGGGACAAATGGTGAAGTGAGTCGCATAGTAAGCGAGCATTCTTAGGGATCAGGGGATTGGGATGGTAATTCCTGGCTTCTCAAAATGATCCATCCCTAATCCCTAATGCTTATACTTAGGGTGTGGTTGCATTTATTTTGTCTTCTGTCTCGAGATCTGGCCCACAGCAAGAGGTGTGTATCTCTTCCAAGGTCACAAGATATCTGGTCCTCTGTGCTGGCTGCTTTGAGGGCCTGGCCCTGTCTGACTGCCTATAATGTTTCTAACTAACTCAGTTACCTGTAACAATCTGTGTCTGTAAACCAAACATATTCTTCTAAACTTGTGCTAGTTGTTGTAATACCCCAAGTACTTTCATATGTAATCTTCTGTTTACTAATCACATAAGCTGAGAGATAAGTAAAATGTATTCTTTATTTTGCTTTTAGAAAAAACTAACTTTTAGAGGATGCCTGAACTTTCCAAGGTATATCGCAGTAAATACCAAAGTTACAAAAAATGGTAACTGATAGGAATATCATATAGATGAAATTCAGAGGTAGTGAAAAGAGCCTTGAACTATAATTAGGGTACTTAGGATCTGATCTTGGACCTTTTACTAACTATTCTGTTACTTAGTTTATTTTCTAAGTATGATATTACAAATGGCAATCCAGTGGTAGGGAGTATCCATAGGCCCAAGCTGTGATCTGTGAAGGAACGTAGGGATTTCTAGAGAAGCGTCAGATTCCAGAATTGCAGCTGGAAGTGTACAGTGTAAATTTAGATTGGTTTTGGTATATATTGAAGTCACTTGGCAGGCTTTTCAAAATGTGGACTGCTGGATCCTGTCCTTAAGATTTCTTCAGCATACTGGGATAAGTCCCATGAATTTGTATTTTTAACAACTTTTTATGTAGCAGTGATATCCCTAGTACAGGGACAACACTGAAAATAACTGGATATATAGCATCCTTTATAGTAAGAATTAAGAAGCTATCAGACATGACTGGGAATATAGAAGGAAGACAGAGTATAAGAAGGACTGATAAGTACAGTGGATTAAACTAAATTGAACAGGCTGAGTGTGGTGGCAGGAGGATCACTGTGAGTTCAAGGCCAGCCTGAACTGCATAATAAAACCCTGTCTCAAAAAGATAAAAATAAATAAAAAATATATTCAAATCCAGAATTTCACATTTAGATTATAGAAATAATTTATAAATTGCTAGGGCACCAATTCATTACTCTGAAAACAGGCAAAGGAAAGAATTACTTTACCTTTTATGGATAAATTGTGTTGAGGGTAACTAAATTGATCATGGTTAATTTGTTGTTGAAAGAATTCTAGCTGATAAATACATAAACATTGATAGAATTCAGAAAATTACCATTTTGCAGTGACAAAATGAATAATGTATTTAGGCAGCTGTGTTCATGTGGTGACTGCTAAAATTGTTAGATGAAATGTTCAAGGTTAGCTTTCTAATGAATGGGACAGGTTGAGGTTCATTGAAAAATCTTATAGTCCCTCCAAAAAAGGGGAGAAAAAAAATCAGACACGTTTTGAATCTTTAGCTGTGATGCTTTTGGGGGTGTCAAAAAAAACTGATCAAGCTAGATTAAAGAAAAGAATGTGAGGCAGAGTAATATGTTAATTGCTCAAGGAAAAGGTATCAACCAAACTGAGATTATGTAAGAAATTCTGCTTGATAAATGGCTTGGTTTCTTCACCTAAGATCTGGCAAAGAAGGAAAAATAAGCAATGTGATTATTACAGCTTTTAAATTAAGAAACAAAATTTCAAGCAAATCAGTGTTTAGAACTTACTTGGATCCTGACTTGAGTAACTTTAGAAAGGCAATTGTGAGCCTCTGGGAGAGCTTCACAATTAAAGCTGTATTATGGTTACATGGAGTTTATTATACTGTCATCTCTATATATGTTTGAAAATTTCCCTAATAAAATGCTGAAAAACAATTGTGTCACTTAACCACTTGACTATGTTTATTTTCTAAAGTTAGTCATAGGGTAGTCATAAGGTGGACTTCAGTATGTTGTTCAGCCTTTTAAAACATATTTATATAGGTTTGGAATGGAGTCATTGGCCTTGGCTCAGGTTCGTTCTGTTTTTCTTCTTGTGGTGCTATGGGTGGAACCCAAGGTCTTGGCCTGCTAGGCAAGCACACTTCCACTGAGCTACACCCTCAACCTGTCTTCTTCCTTAGTCATATCGATATAGGGGAACGATCTCAGTGGGAGACCTCCAAATACTATAGGAAAAATGATAGCAGACCTCCAAATGATATAGGGGAATGAAACTTCCAACCTACTATATGTCCGGTGCGAGTTCGTGTTCTCTAAAATCGAAGAATGAATTTTAGGAACAATGGAGGGTAAGAGCAGAATATATTTATTGAGAGAAAGAAAGCTTCTGTCTGAGGGACAGAAGGGGGCCTGAGTGGGTTGCCAAAGACTGTCTTTTCTAGTGACTTTTATAGAGTAAAACCATGATGGGGAAAACTGGGAACTCGCAAGGCAGATGGGCTTGAGGTGTGACAGAACTGTGGTCAACCAATAAGATTGTTTAGGTAAGATTGACCAAATCAAGGACAAATAGGGAAGCGAGCATTCTTACGGATCAGGGGATTGGGATGGTAATTCCTGGCTTCTCAAGATGATCCATCCCTAATCCCTAATGCTTATACTTAGGGTGTGGTTGCATTTGTTTTGCTTTTTGTCTTGAGATCTGGCCCACAGCAAGAGGTGTGTATCTCTTCCAAGGTCACAAGATATCTGGTCCTCTGTGCTGGCTGCTTTGAGGGCCTGGCCCTGTCTGACTGCCTATAATATTTCTGTCTTACTAGGTTGCCTGTAGCAATATTCATTCTCTTGAGAAATAGTTTAAAAATTTTCACTAAGTAGTGTTTCATTTCATATTTGTACTGTCTTGGAGTTTTTTTCATTTTAAAAGCCCAGATCATATAAATAGGATTTTATTGTTCAAAGATTTTAGTTTTTAATTAATATAGTAGAAAAATTAATCTATAAAAAATGTTTGCTTATATCCTTCCAAATAGTCTTCTAAATTTAAAGTTTTTATTTTTGTAATGTTAATGATGACATATGCACATATACTGCTTTGTATCTTGCCTTTTAAAAACTTAATGTTTAAACATTTCCAAGTTTTCATAATGCTTGTATTATTTTCAGTGCAGTTCAAATATCATTATTTTTATACAAGTTTATCTTTTGCTGGACATTTTTTATTTCCAATGTTTACTAAACAGATTTGTACAGACAACTTTTTTTTTTTTTTTTTTTTCAGCCTCCCGAGTGCTGGGATTAAAGGCATGTGCCACCACGCCTGGCTAGGGGACTTCATTTAGAACAGTGAAGGCCTGGTGTGGTGGCACACACACTAACAAGGCTGAGGCAGGAGAATCTCTGAGTTTGAGTTCAGTGCAAGTCTGAACTGCATACTAAAACCCTCTCTAAAAAAGACAAAGACAAAACAAAAACAAAACAAAACAACACAATGAGAGACTGAGGCAGGAGAATTGTTGCAAGTTTGAGATCAGCCTGGGCTACGAAGTGAGCTCAAGGCCAGCCTGAACTGCATAGGGAAACCCTGTCTCAAAAAGACAAAAAGAAAGCCAGGTGTGGTGGCACATGCCTTAATCCCAGCACTTGGGAGGCTGAGGTAGGAGGAGCATTGTAAGTTCCAGGCCAGCTTGGGCTACATAGTGTGACCCTGTCTCAAAAGAAAAAAACTGGGGCTGAGAGTTTGGCTCAGTGACTTAAGCGCCTGTCTGGCAGGCACGACGTTGTGAGTTCGATCCTTGGTGCTGCAAAAAAAAAAAAAGAAAGAAAGAAAGAAGGAAATTCTGATTGAGGAATACTTCAAATACCAGTTCTTTCTTCAAAGTTCTTCTGAGTTTTACTATGGAGGAAAATTACATGATTAGTTTGGAAACTGTTGTATATATTCCCTTTTTATACACAGCTAAAACCTAAGTGATTAAGTCATACTATGTAATGGTAGTACTGTCATGCCAAATAAGAATAAACAATGCCTAGTTATATACATAATGCTAGGAGAATTGAGGAGAGTAATTTACATGGTGTATTTCTTAACCATCACTTTCAGGCTTACAATTCTAGTTTGAAGTTAATATATCATCTGATTGATATTATTAAAGAAAATTGGTGCTAAAAAATATTCAGTAAGTTTTCACATTGTTGTAACCAAATGACTTTAGTTATAATTTTGATGTCTCATAGAATAGCAGATAGCAGAAAAGCGGTTGGGGCTTTTTATTTTAAAAATTCTTAACTGAAGTTTTGTTTCCAAATATGGGTATTCATTTGGGTGGTACATTGATATTTTCAAGAAATGGGAGAAAGAAAACATTGTATTATTTCTGTTTTTGAAAGAATTGCTTCTGCTATAAATACAGTAATCCAGAATTAAAATATTCTTTTTCATATTAAAGAGAAAATATGTTTAATGTTTTGAACTTTGTTAGACAATGAATTTTTAATCTTTAGCAGCTGTGATGTCTTCCAAGCTCAGTTGCACTAACTGTGTTAATAAAGACATAGTAAATGTGTTTTGTTTATGAAGATTAAAACTTACCTGAACAGGTTTTTTTTTTTTTTTTCACCTTTTGATGATCATTGACTGCCAGTTATGGTATTAAATTCATTAGTTTCCCTCCTCCACTTAGAAACTTACAGCTTTTTACTAGAGCTGCATTACTATTTTATTACTCTTTTATTCTGAAAAGTTAAATATATTTTAGAAATGCATCCACATGTTGCATAAGGAATACATATAAAATGATTATCTTGAGAAATTCAAGTATTGCTAGCGTCTCAGAAAGTTAAAAAATAATGTCTTTTTCTCCTCTTACAGAGAAAATCACTATTGTGACTCTTATTCCTCTTCTTGTTTTGTTATTTGTTATGACCTGTGGGCCTATCAAATAAAAACTAAAGTTAGGCCTAAGGTTATAGCTTGGTGATAAAATATGTGTTTAGCATACTGGATTCACAATTCCTAGCACCCCCACTGTATCCCCCCAAAAAACGTAAAAAAGAAAAACTGTAGTTTTATGTAGTTTTGACTTTTCTTAGAGTCTAGTGGTTATTCTTTTATTGCTTCTTGTGTTCAACTTTTTTTTTAGTATCAAGAATCAAATTCAGGACCTTGCACTTGGCCAGGCAAGCACTGTATCACTGAGCTATGTCCCTGGCCCTCTTAACATTGCACTAATTTTGAGTAGCATTTATATGTTTATTCCTTCTTATACACAACATTTAATTTTTGAAATTTGAAATTTACATTTTATCTTGAAAGTGTCCTAAAAAGACACTTTCAACACTGAGTTGTCTACTTTAAAAATGTGATCCTTCCCAGCACTAGGGAGGCCGAGGTTGGAGGAGCGTTGTGAATTCGAGGCCGGCTTAGGCTACAATGCAAGTGCAAGGCCAGTCTGAGCTACATAGTGTGACCCTGCCTCAAAGAACTAGGGCTAGGAGTTTGGCTTAGTGGCTTAAGCGCCTGTCTGGCAGGCACGAGGTTGTGAGTTCGATCCCCGATGCCACTAAATAAATAAATAAATAAATACAAATAAATAAATAAAAATATGATCCTGAAAAACAAGGAAAAACTGAGCACTGTTAGAGATAGATAATTGAAGAGTTGGAATAAGTACAAACTATGTGAATTTTGAGATCCTGAATTGAAACCTGGAACAGGAGGAAAATACTCCTTGGAAAACTGTTGAAATTAGAAGATCTTTAGTTTGGCTAATAACATTATACTGATAATTTCCTCGTTTTGTTTGTTTTACTATGATAATGTAAACTGCCAACATTAGGCAAGCCTGGATGAGGTATATATGAGGACTCTGATGTTCCTGGAATTTTTCTGTAACTTTATAGTTTAGAATTAAAATTACTTTTTAAAATTGCATTTGCTGCATTTCCTCTGTGGTTTTAATCGCCCACTTTGCTCTGCTGTCCACTTAAAATTAAGCTATCCATTACAAAAACTTACACCAAACTTAATCGTTAATATCTTGTGCCATTTCCTTGCTATTTCGTCTGCAAATGTATAATGCAGATATTATTTTCCCAATATTGTGTCTATCTGAAACCTGTAGTTTATTTTAGAATGTAGCTGGTCAAGTTGATAGTTCTGAAGATGTGACTTAAATCCTAACGCTACAATGATATAATATGGGTGTTATTAGAATTGATGTATCCTTGTGAGTTTGATCCCCGGTACAAAAAAAAACAAAAAACACATTCACTGCCATTAGAGCGTATTGTTTCTTGGGGCAAAGTAGTAAACATCAGTTTTAGTAAGTACTGCAAGGAAATGAAAATGTTATTGTGGTAGATGATAGAAAAGGGAATGATGTCAGCACCGAATTCATTTAATGAGACATTCTCCCTGAGGATATGAACTTAAGACGGGTTCTGGAAAAGCTATGTAAAGATAGAAGGAAAGTGTTTATAATAGGAGTTATCCTTGGGGTATATTGAAGGGTCAGAGTATGGTAAATAGAGTAGAGGCTAGGAAAATGTGGATTGATCAGGTCATACATGCCCTTGTAGGTCATAGTAAGTTTACAATTTATAAGTAGTAAAACATTTCAAGTGGAAGGTTGACAGGACCTGATTTGTATTTTGAGGATACTAGTTTGCTTTTTGGTTTGGTTTGGTTTTGAATTTTTCAGGAGACTTATATAGGACAGGAGTGGTTATGAAGAAAGTATTTATCACACCTACTTTGTGCTGTGAAGTTTTCTGTATCAGAATATATATATATATGTTATATGTTAGGTTTTTTTTGGCATGATGGAGAAGCAACAAGAAAGTAAAAGGACACCTTTATTGAGGATGTGGAGGAGTGCACCACTTGTGGGACTGGGCTTCTCCTCTGGCCCGAAAGGAACTGGGCAGAATGTTATCTGACCCCTGGCCAGAGGTGGGGTTTGTGGGGGAGCCTTAATGACGTGGGAGGAACTGATTGGAATTTTGTTTGCACACGGGAAAGGAAGGAGTAAGTTGTAATCAGAGCTGAGTGAGAAAGAGGAAGAAGTGGTCAGGGGAATAAGTGGTCCTTGTTTTGGCCTTCGGCCATCTTATACCTCTGCCATAATATTCAGTAATTTATACTCGGACGGAAACCTTTTAGTATATATGTGGCAAGCAAATTCCTTCATATGGAGGACATCATATTCTAGTAGAGCCTGTCATAGTAATTGAGAGGAAAATTGACAATAGAGAGATTTAGAGGCAAAAGGGAGACAAGAGTGTGAGACAGTTATGTTTTTAGGCACAGTGGTTAGTAATTTCTCATGGATTATAATTTGCGCACTAAGAAGGAAGAATCAAAAACTAGATTCCTGGCCTAAGGAACTGAGTATCTGCTAACATTAAGTAATAACATGAAGAAACCTCAGGATGGTGATTATCAGTTTTGCCTGATAACATATTAAAGTATCTGTGAGAAGGCCCGGAGTTTGGCTCAGTGGCTTAAGCGCCTGTCTGGCAGGTTTGAGGTTGTGAGTTCGATCCCGATGCCGCAAAAATAAATAAATAAATAAACAAATAAAGTATCTGTGAGAAGCTGGGCGTGGTGGCGCACGCCTTTAATCCCAGCACTTGGGAGGCTGAGGTAGGAGGAGCGTTGTAAGTTCGAGGCTGGCTTGGGCTACAACGTGAGCACAAGGCCAGTCTGAGCTACATAGTGCGACCCTGCCTCAAAAAACTAGGGCTGGGAGTTTGGCTCAGCAGCTTAACGCCTGCCTGGCAGGCACAAGGTTGTGAGTTCAAACTCTAGTTCCACAAAAAAAAAAAAAAAAAAAAGTCTCTGTGAGATATATTAATAAAAATTATCAAGCTAGTAGTTAAGATGGGGAAAATTACACTCTACAGCAGTCTGGAATAGTTAATTTTGGAAATGAGCTTAAAATCATACTCGTGTACATAGGAAACAATATTATCATCTATAGGTAAAATATTAACAGAAGAATGTGATGTTAGAACTAAACTTTTAAAATCCTTGAGATTAAAAAAAAAAATCCTTGAGGTTTACAGATGGGATACAGCAGGAGAAGATGGTACTGAGAAGCAGACTGAAAGTAGCCAGTGGAAGTGGGACAGGAAAAGGAGAGTATGGCATCACAGAAGGTAGAGAAGATTGTCTCTGCAGGGAAACACAGAAAGTCCCCAGTTTATGTAATTTGACTTACCGTATTTTGGCTTTCCTATATGTTTGTCATGGTGTAACCCATTGTATCTTGAGAAGTCCTATAAATATATTAATGCTTCTGGGAAGGTAAGAAAAAAGACATCACTGTTGAGTGGTCCAGTCCACTATATCGGAAATGGAGGTCTACAGGTAGCACACACAATTTTCCTGGCTAAAATAATGGATTTCTGTCTCACCTATCTTTGCCTTATTGACCTTAGTGGCTAGCCTTTGTAATCTCTCATTGGCCAATCTCTTTAGTATTTTAACCCCATTTTTAGATATTTATTAGCATAGCTATTCTATTTCAAATTAGCTGCTCCTGCTGGTGTTCTTTGAACATAGTTGATTCCTTAAACTACTCTTACTTTTAAATTGAGTCTTTTTCCTGTGACTTTCCAGTTTTACTACAAAGATAGCCTGAAAATTACCTTTTATGGATGTTCTCTCCTCCTCAGTAGTAGTTTAGAGCTTTGTTTTTATTTCATGCAAAGGTAAGTATCTATTTAATCTTGGTAGAAATCTTGTTCATAGAGATTAATGGGACTGCTGAGAGAATACTGTAACTCTTGTGAGTCAGATCTTCTGAAACTAATGAACATTAGGAATAAAGCTCAAAGAGTAAAAATGATGGAAATAGAAATCAGGAAAATCAGCTTTACATGTATTTGGCATATTGTCTGCTTAAATGCAGAACCAGTGAAGCATTTGTTTTCTCTAAAATTTGATTTGCTCTATCTGGAAAAGAAAAAAAGGTTTTCCATTTTGACGAGATTTTTTCCTTTCTAAAGTGAAGATTGCTCATTCTTCCTTTTCATATCATCTATGAGAATAATTAAGAAAGCAATTGAAAAATTAAGATTAATATCTCTTTAAAATTTGTGGATGATGTTGATACAAGAGATATGTAACTCCCAACTTTCTAAATGTCAGATGTGCCAAGTTCGTGTCTCCTGAAATTGAAGAATAAATGTCAAAGGACAAAGGAGGTTGAGTAGGAAAGGCTTATTGGTCAATAAGACTGGCTCCAGAGAGATAGGAAAGGTTTCTAAAGTAGGTTGCCACTGAGGGATGTCATTTCCCTGAGAATGCTTTTTTTTTTTTTTGGTCGGTACAGGGGATTGAACTCACAGGCTTAAGCCACTGAACCAAACTCCCAGCCTTCCCTGAGAATGTTTTATAAGGCAAAATCATAAAGTTGGTACAAAGTAGGTCAAACTGTAATCAACCAGTAAGATTACAAGTATAGATGCTTAGCTAATAATGACCCAAAAGGGAAGTGGAACACATAGCAAGGTCATATGGATAATATCATTAACCTTGGCTTACCTGTGACTTCTAAAACAGGACCATTTTGGTGAAAGGTTGGGCCCAATCCAGATGTCCGATATATATCTGAATTTAATGAACTGAGTAAAAATGTTGCAGGAAATTTCCCAAGCCAAGGCAAACCAAACCAAAAGGAAGACTCTTTGCACTGAGGAGATAAGATGGCAGCATTTAATTTTTACACCAGCCGACTGTTGGCAGTTCATGCCAGTGGACCATTGCAGGGATAATTCCTCCCAAGCAATGAGTCCGAAGCAGGAAGGAGTTTAGTCTATATAGAATTAGAAGTGGGAGGTACAAAGCAAGTGACCACATGTTACATGATTGGTTACATAGATTGAATCATATGTTGACAGACAGGTTAGTCTTGAAATAATAGAAACATTCCAGGAACCAGGGGAGGGGACTCATACAGAATGACTGTACTTGAAGGCATTACCATAATACAGGAATTATTCGGGAGAGCGAGCCTTGACTGAATGAGAGTGATTAAGGACATTACCATAACATAGGAGAGAGCTTTTACTGAATGAGCCCAGGTCAGCCCAAGGTGCGGTAAGGCAATTGCTCTGACATTGTCAGGGTCAACTGAATATATGAGAGAACGTAGAACAGCAGCTTGGTCAGAGTCTCCTAATTGATCATGAAATATTTATAAATTTACCATCTCATGAATGTGTTTCTACATTATAACTGTGCCCCAACAGTACCCATTACTGTAGAATTTCAAGTTTCCAGGCCTGGGATATAGCTCAGCGGCACAGTGCCTGGCTAGCAAGTGTGAGGTTGTGTTTGATTACAGGTACCAAAAGAAAACAAAAACAAATTTCCATTCATCACTTAGAGAAGTATGTAAGTCTGGCCATGGTGACTTTAATCTCAAGGTCTTGCTTTCTTCACATGTGCCTCTAGCCACAATTCTGATATCTGTGTCTTTCACTGACATTCTTGAGAGCCCAGTCCCTACTGTATATTAATTTTTCTCTAAGTTACCTGCCTGCAATAATGTGTCACATTGCTAGGTATGTATATGTTCTTTTTTTAAAATAAAAATAAATTTTTATTTATTCTGTCTAGAAATTCTCTTTCATGTTTAAATTTTTGACTATGTATTGTTTCTTCTTTTTCAGTTAAATTTTTTAAGGACAAAACAGGGCCTTTTCTTTATAGAAATAGACATAAAGAGCCAGGCATGGTGGTGCACACCTTTAATCCCAGCACTCAGGAGGCTGAGGCAGGAGGATCATTGTTAGTTTCAGACCAGCCTGCACTACCAAGTGAGTTCAAGGCCAGCCTGAACTGCATAGTGAGACCTTGTCTCAAAAAATAGAGCCGGGGATTTAGCTCAGTGGTGTAAGCACCTGCCTGGGAGGCGCGATCCCCAGTACCAAAAAAAAAAAAAAGGATATTAATTTTTATGGTGTTCTTGACAAATATTAAGCGGAATTAGGAATACCACTGGAAATCATCTAGTTTTATAAACCCAGATAGTTGGCCAATGTTAGACATAAAAATTCTCTTTTTTGTGCAAGTGAAGCACTACTCAAATTGTTGTGGCAGGGTGAGATGTACACACCACTCCTTGTCTAGAACACACAACTATGATTATTGTAAACTCCTACTTCAGTAATAAAGAGGTAGAAATGAAGGAAGACAGTTTATTTGGAAAAAGATGGAAAAAAAAAGAAAAGAAGAGGCAGCTATTCTAGAATATTGAGAGCATCAGAAGCAAATAACTGTGGATTTCTGTCCTCAGCTCCTTTTTATTTACGACTAGTGATTTCTCCCATCCCCTATGTGGGCACCTGAAAGTTGTTGCCATTTGATTGGCTTTGTGGCTGTCTTTGATCCTAACTTGAGCACTTTCATCTACTTTCTTTTTGGCCATTTGGTTCCTTCCTGCCCTTTTGTGGTGGATAAGTGTGAGGAGTTGGTGGGGTGCTCAGAAACGCAGTTTAAAATTACAAATTAAATACAGGGGACATGTATATTTGGGGCAGTATAGTGCTAAAGTGAGAATATACATATAAGTATATTTTATATATATATATATGGATGTGTGTCTTTTATATATTAAATAGGAGTCCTTAGGTGACTGCCCCTTATCTGCTTTGCATTTTATCAGTGGTAGATAAAGGGGCTGGTTTTCCTGGTCTTTTAATGTTTTTGACTTTCTCCTTGATTCTGATAAATTTTTACAGTAACTGTGTTACCTGGAACCTCTCTAATTTCTGTATCTAATTTCTCTCTTCTTCGTCTTTCTAATTGCTCTAACTGTGGAACATACTGGTAGAGGTAGAAGCTGCTGTTAGTTAAGATTCCCCATTAATTTTTAATAAAGCCAATCTGTTCCCTGCTGAGAAGCTGCATTTCCCTAAAAAAATTTTGCTATGTGTGCAATATTTTTAAGCTCCTAGCTCGAAGTATACTCTTTTACTATGTAGGAAAACGAGCAAATACAAACCTTAAGCTTTTTTTTTTTTTTTTCCTGGAAACTGCTCTGGCCAAAATTCTGTTTTATTTGAAAAAGCCAGTGCAGTTCACTGAATGTTTATCAACAGGACCGACACGTCTTATATGAGGCCATCTTTTTTTTTTTTTTTTTTTTTTGCGGCACCAAGGGTCAGACTCACAGCCTTTTGCCTGCCAGACAGACGCTTAAGCCACTGAGCCAAACTCCCAGCCATAGTTTTTTGAGACAGGGTTGTACTGTGTAGCTCAGGCCGGCCTTGTGCTAGTGTGGTAGCCCAAACTGGCCTCACTCACAATGCTCCACCTACCTCAGCCTCCCCAGTGCTGGGGTTAAAGGCGTGCGCCACCATACCCGGCTACTAGGCCATTTTGTACAGTTAGGTTTAGCCCTGTTCTTTGGGAATATTTAGCCACAAGTCCTATAATCTTACTAAAAGAACCTGCCCATAAAATGATGAGTAAAGCTACATTTGGCCTTAAAATTCTTACACGTAGCCTGCCGTGTGCTTGTTTCAGTGAAATGTTTTATTCCTTTCCTTTTGTGTTACTGTGGGAGGTACTCCTTTGTTCCCATTTGGAAGATGAAGTTTCCAATCAGATTCTTTTTATGACAGCGGAAGCACACAGGTATATAGTCCATTTATGGAGACCTCTAAGAAAGGTAGCCCTCTTATAAACCATACCAGTTGTATATTTTTATTACACCTTTTAAGAAAAGAGACAATGAGGATTTATAGAGGTAGATATAGGGCACACTAAGGGGCTGAGTCTCAGTGCTCAGAGAAATGACAAAATACAGTTGAGAAATGGGGATTTTTTTTATGAATTCGGGTGGTGAAAATCTATGGATGATGATGTGTAGTCTTAGTTTTGTTTTGGTGGGAAAGGATGGCCCATGCCTAGTGAGATGCTGGTCTATTCAGATGGGAAATCCCCAAAAGGTGGTCCATTCATGGGTCAAAGAGAACCATTTGCAGGGAAAAAGGGAATGAACAGAATCATTTACAGCAAAGAGGGTATCTCCCAGGTTTGCTGCCTTGGGAAAGGGAAAAAGTAAACTGGGCTTGTCTTCTGAAGCTCTGATTTACTTTTTTCAAAACAGTTTTTAAAATCTTGATTTCCTTGTCTCCTTTCTATCTAGTTTTATTTCTTCTATCCTGTTGCCGGGTAGCCTGCTTCTAAAAGTGACTCACCAACTGAACATTACTGGGCTCTGGGTTGCTTGCCTAAAAGGAGTGGCCAAGTTTTTTTAAGAAAGTAAAAGTGAAGACTGGGGGAGAAATTAGCTCTTCAGAGCAAGCATGGGGTGAGTAAAAGTGGAAAAAGCAAGTTAAAAACACTGCAGAGAAAGCGAGGTGGGCCATCCTGAGGAAATGCCACAATAGCAAATTCTTCTTGTGGCACCTCTATTTTTAGGCTGTCCAAATTTTGAGGAAACCTAGGAGCACTTCTCCATATGGGTCCTGAGAGGAAATGCTGGAATCCCATGCCTCAGGCTGATGTCAAGTCTAGGCCATCCTATTGAAAACCTCTTTGAGTTCTCCTGAGAAGTCCACGTGCAGTGCTTTGGGAACTGTTCTGCACTGTATCTGGGACTTTGTAATTAGCAGGTTATACCTATTTTCCCAGCAAGCTTTGCCACACTCTACTCTCCTATCTCACTGCCTCATTTTTCTCCCCCTGAATGTTTGGTCCTTTATTCTTTTTTTTTTTTTTTTTTTTTTTTTTTTTTTTTTTTTTTTTTTTTTTTTTTTTTTTTTTTGTGGCACCGGGGACAGAACTCACAACCTCGTGCCTGCCAGACAGGCACTTAAGCCACTGAGCCAAACTTCCGGCCCTTATTTTTTGAGGCAGGGTTGCGCTATGTAGTTCAGGCCAGCCTTGCTCACTTTGTAGTCCAAGCCGACCTCGAACTCACAAGGCTCTTCCTACCTCAGCCTACCGAGTGCTGGGATTAAAGGTGTGCGCCACCATGCCCAGCTGGTCCTTTATTCTTAAGGGATTGCTGAAGGCCAGTGGTTTGTCTTCAGTAACTGCTTCAGGCTGAGAAGTGGCCAGGGAACAAAAGTCTCCTCCTGATGGATCTAAAGGATACCAGAATATTGGGTTCCATCTTTTGAAGAACCATGGCGAAGATATGAGACATTAGCCCACAACAAGAAGCTGAATCATGCAACAAACAAGAATTCCAGTACCCAGTATCATAGCCAGAAAAATGAGGACTTTTTCTTACCGAGTTATTCCGGGGAACTAAGATGGCAGCCAATAATTAAAGCTTATGGGAGAGTCTGATATTGTATTGATTTATGATTGTAGATCATGTAGTACAGAGGACGTGTCCGCAGAGCTGTTAAGATTATACACATAATGTTTTGATAATGGCATATATGCAGTGCTGATGTTACAATATTTAGGTCATTCGGGTTTTTTTTGTTTTGGTTTGGTTTTTTTGTTTTTCTTTTGAGAATCAAACTCAGACCTCATCCTTGCCAGGCAGGTGCTATGCCACTGAGCAGTATCCCCGGCCTGTCATTCAGTTTTATCAAATGGCTTTTTTCATCATCTTTACTTCAGAATTTAATAATGAAATACCCTCGTTGTGTATAGTTAGTAAGAGATTCAGCATGCCACATTACATCCTTAAATTGTTACAGGCAGCTGAATTAGTTAGAAATATTATAGGCAGTCAGACAGGGCTGGGCCCTCCAAGGAGCCAGTACAAAAATTCAGATACCTTGTGACCTCTGAGGAGACTGGCACCTCATGCTGTGGGCCAGATCTCAAGATAAAAGGCAAAGCAAATACTACCACATTTTAATGATTGACAGTCCAGTCCAAATAGTTCTCTGTCATCCTGAGGAAGTCAGGAGTCAGCATCCCAACCCCTATAGGAAGAATCACTGCTATTAAGCATGTCCGCTTATTACATGACTTGCTTCCCGATTTGTTCCTGATTTAATCAATTTTACCTGAGTAACCAGTCTTATTGGTTAACCATAGTTTATCCCACCTTATGCCCACCTCACCAGTTCCCTTTTTCCCCAGTTTGAGCCCATCTCACCCTATGATTTTACTCTGTAAAAGTCCCTAGAAAAGACAGAGTCCCTGGCAACCGGCTTAGGACCCCTTCTGTCTCTCTCAGACAGAAGCTTTCTTTCTCTCAGTAAATATATTCTGCTCTTAAACACCATTGTTCCTAAAATTCATTCTTTGATTTTAGAGAACACGAGCTCGTACCAGACATATAGTAGGTTGAGAGTTTCATTCCCTTATATCAAAATCTTACTTGGGGAATAAAGATAGTGGCAAGGTGATCTGATACTGATGTAGGGGAACGATCTCAGACCTCCAAATGATAATAGGGAATGAAACTCCCAACCTACTCTATGTCCGGCGTGAGTTCGTGTTCTCTAAAATCGAAGAATGAATTTTAGGAACAATGGAGGGTAAGAGCAGAATGTATTTATTGAGAGAAAGAAAGCTTCTGTCGGAGGGACAGAAGGGGTCCCGAGTGTGTTGCCAAAGACTCTGTCATATTTAGGGACTTTTATAGAGTAAAACCACGATGGGGAAAACAGAACTCGCAAGGCAGACGGGCATAAGGTGGGACATAACCATGGTTAACCAATAAGATTAATTGCTCAGGTAAAATTGATTAAATCAAGGACAAATGGGGAGGCGAGTCATGGTAGTAACTGGAGATGCTTCACAGCAGTGACTCTTCCTAGGAGGGGCGGGGTGGATGCTGACTCCTGACTTCCTCAGGGTGATAGAGAACTAATATTTAGAATATCAATCCTTAGGATATGGGTGCATTTGTTTTGCCTTTTGTCTTGATATCTGTCCTGCAGCAAGAGGTGTGTCTCTTCCAAAGTCACAAAATATTTGGTCCTCTGTGAGGGTTTCCTTGAGGGCCCAGCCCTGTCGACTGCCTATAATATTTCTGTCTAACTCAGTTGCATGTAACAATATGAGTGGCAAACTGATCTGGTTCATTGATTCCTCAAGATTGAGAGGTCAACTGGTTCACCTGAGGTTTTAACCTAGTGCCCTTGGATCCATCCATACCGTAATGTATATCTTCCTACCTACCCTTGAGGCAAGCAAGGCCATAGGTTTGTATCACAGAGCCAATGTTTAGGACTGGCCATTTTATCCCAGCTGTTGCTGCTGTCAGTAGCAAACAAGTGAGTGACACTTAACAGTGTGATATAACCTTGGGCGTTGCTCCAGCTATCATAAGTATGTTTTTTGGGGTTTTTGTTGTTGCTGTTGTTGTTGTTTTTTGTCTTTTTTGAGACAGGGTCTTGCTATGCCATTCAGGCTGGCCTTGCACTCATTTTGTAGCCCAGGCTGGTCAACAACTTGCAACGATCCTTCTGCCTCAGCCTCCCAAGTGCTGGGATTACAGGCTTACGTCACCATGCCCAGCTATGTTTTTTTGTTCCCAACAAAGAGGTATGAGTTGGCTGAGTTTTTCGCTTTTCATATTTAGCCAAGCTTTTTATTTAGTATTACTCTTTATAACTTGGGTTTTTATTTCTCTTTGGATGTTAAAGATCAAGTCAAACAGAGACCTGTGTTGAAATCAGTCTTGTTCCCTATCTACCTACATATCAGGTTCAGTTCAGGCTCCTCAGGCATTATTTTTTGGGTCATGGGGATAGCCTCTTAGCTCTTCTGGTTTTTTTTTTTTTTTTTACTTTTCCTGTTATGTTATCTGCCATGATGGCTCACAGACTTTGCTAGATGACATGTCTTCCCTTGGTAGCATGGGAACATTTCCCTCTTTAGTGATCTTCCATTTAGCCCAGTGCACACTGGTTGACTCTTATCTTCTGGGGTCCATCAATCAATCTCCCTACTTAAGAGGTTGGGTGATTGCACCAGTTACAGGATTTTTATAGAGAGATCCCCTCATATCCTGGGTTCTTGTTCACCTTGGAGGGTCAAGGCCAAAATACTGGCTGTCGTTTAAGCCCAGTTATCTTTCTAACTTTGGTTTCTAAGCCTTAGTTGTTGAACACCCAGAAGGTTAGCTACACCAGTATTGAAGTGGGAATAGTAATTTTAACTATTATAATCTCATCTGGATATCAAGCTCTTTGAAATATAAGGTATAACTAGAGTAATGCTATTTTATTCCAATCATGGCTGTCTTTGAAATCAAATTCCTCTAGAATATTAACAGATACTATAAAGTTTTATGAGGACAACCTAAACTTGAGAGTAAAAATAGGATCTTAGCATAATAATTTTTTTGTAGCATAACAAGTATGCTGGCATTATTATACTGGAACCATTGGGTCATTTTTTTCTCTAAGCATACATTTAAATTCTTATTTTAGTATAGCAGAGTTGTTTATTCAGTCACTTTATTCAGTTCTGGAATATTGAATGACATGAAGAAACTTTTACTTAAATTTGTTACCTTATAATTGAGTGTCATTTAAGTAGAATGTGCTTCTTTATGTTATAGATGCACTTTACAGGTTATTAATACATAATGTCTAATAATTGTATTGACACTGCCTCAACTGTATGAGGTGTAGACACATCTATCATAACACAATTATATAACAATCACATAAATGTAAACCTGAAAAAGCCTATCATCATGAACAGCTATAGTTTAGAGGTCATCAGTATGATGTCTTTCTCAAGTCCTGCATCTTAAAAGAACCTATACACTTGAGAAAACACAAATATATTTAATGTCCCACAAGGTTAGCAATAATTGGTATCACAGGTATATAGAAATCTTTACATACATTTACTTAGTTTTTCCCCTTAAAGCAAAATTTAGATTCTTTTTAACGGGTTTGTAGGGTGTCACCGTATTGACAGGAATTTAGAATTTTTTTTGCGTGTGTGATACTGAGAATCAAACTCAGGATCTCAAGCTTGCTAGGCAGGCACTGTCCCACTGAGCTATATCCCCTAGAACTCTTACAAATTTAGGAAACAGTGTTAATGACCACATATAAACTTATTATCCAATATAGAGTATCTCATTTATACAATAACAAAATGCTTATTTAATCGAAACCAATAGACAATAGATCAAGCGTTAAATGGCAGGAACTTTTTTTTTTTGTGATACAGTCTCTCGTTATGCAGTTCAGGCTGGCCTTGAACTCACTTTGTAGCTCAGGCTTTCAGTGATCCTCCTGTCTCAACCTCTTGAGTGCTGGAATTATAGGCATGTACCATCACACCTGTCTGGTAAGCCCAAATTTAAAGAGATGCCAAATTATTTGATCACATTAACTTTTATATATATATTGTATAAAAGAGAACACTTGTTACATTGCATGTGCTATACTTTCGTTAGTATACTGCATAACTGCATATAAACTTAACTGTAATGCTTAGACCCACAGCATCTTTTTTTTCTTATGTACATCTAGTCTCAGATATATACAATAATAGCTATTCATTTAAAATATTATAAACTGATTATTCAAAACATCCTACAAGCTGTTTGTGGTGGCACACACCTGTAATCCCAGCACTCAGGAGACTGAGGCAGGAGGATTATTGCAAGTTTGAGACCACCCTGGACTACAAAGTGAGCTCAAGGCCAGCCTGAACTGCTTAGTGAGACCCAGTCTCAAAAAGACCAAAACAGAAAACTCCTACAAGCCAATACCTAAATAATATTTAACTCTTAAAACAATTTTTTAGTAGCCAAAGGCCTAATAATGAAAGGTGCGTGAAACTATCTCAGTAAAATACAGTTTTACTTTTAGTCTAGTTTTGTAATTTTATTTTATTATTTTTATTTTTTTTGGCACTGGTGATTGAATTCATGACTTTGCACTTCCCTGGCAGGTGCTTGTACCACTGAGCTAAACCCCCGGCCCAAGTTTTATAATTTTAACCAAGAGCATCCTAACCAGAAACCCTTATTGCTTCAGACATAGAACACTTAACCTTTTGATTATGGCCAACTGAAATATATCTTAACAATTGCTTTAGATGACTTGAGAGAACCAAATCATAACATTTAACACTTCAAGCTATACATACTATCTTTAACCAAGGAAAAACTTTAAATTATTGTAGACAAACAGCAGTAGATATTTATAAAATCAGTCTTTTGATATTACTTCAATCAGCTAACAAGCTGGGTAGAAATATGTTACCAACTTTTATTAATTAATTAATTTAGGTACTGGAAATTGAACTCATGACCTCACACTTGCCAGGCAGGCACTGTGCCACAGAACTATATTCCCAGTCCCTATTACCAACTTAAAAACATCTTTATTCTTATCTTAACTCACTCCTAATCCTGTGAACAAAGATATTTTGGGCCTGTCATGAGTGGGTATCTATATACCAACTAAAATAGAACATGTGCCTGAAAATTGACACACAAACATACACAACAACCCAATCACGTATAAACTTTATGCTATCAAACTTTAAGACCTGAGTGGGAAAGAGAAAGAAAAAAGGCAAACCATTGGGAAACTGTGCTTCAAAGGCAAAGGGGTTGGAAGAAAACTATACTTCAGTAAAAATTACACTTCAGAGGCTCAAAGGAGTGCCACAAATTGGGGACAAAGAAATAAAATAGATAAAAAGCCGTTCGACTGGACATACCAAACTGAAGTCTAGATTCCTGCAGTCCTCATGTCTCTTTTTAGGTCCAATCTGGGTCACCAAGATAAATTATAGCAGGCTGGGTCTGAGGTTCCCTGAGGCTGAAATATTGAATTTAATTCACCTTTTTAAAATATGTTTCCAGTTGGGCACTGTGGTATACACCTCTAATCCCAACACTCAGGAGGTTGAGGCAGGGAGGCTGAGGCACAAGGATTGCTGTGAATTCAAGGACACCCTAGGTTTCAAAGTGAGTTCAAGACCAACCTGGCCTACAAAGTGATTTCAAGGCTAGCCTACACTATATAGAGACCATGTCTCAAAAAGAAAAAGAAAAAATATACTAAGAAAACATGAAATAAGCTTGCAGGTTCACTGACTCCCATCATAGAAAAAAACCATTCAGGACATATCAGTAAAAGGGACATGAGAAAGATTTATTAGGATATACTCATAAGCAAAGTGTGGGTGCTCAGAGAAATGAGGCACCATTATTGTTTTTGTACTGGGAATAGTACATGTCAAGTATATAGTCTACCACTGAGCTGTGCCCTCAGCCCCTATTATTTTATTGTATTTCTGAATGTTTCATGCTTATTTTGAAAAATATGTGCTGGTTCTTTTTATAGTCATTACATATCAAACATTTATAGTGTCATGTAATTTACTGAACTTTATGTCTTTGTCCATGTTTCTCATATCCAGCTACCAGAATTTTCACAATGAAAGCCTAGTCAGCCTATTGGATATTTGTACTTGGTGCATCATTTTATGTGTTTATTTTTCTACTTCCTTAATAAAATATTTTTGAGTTTGTTTTTGACTTAACTTTTTTTTAAACTGAGGTTTTAACAACTTTACTCTTAACTGTGGCTAAATGTTTGGGGGATTTTAAAGAGATATGGGAAGACTTTAAAATTTTAACCCAAAGCATTTGCTTAAAAATAAAAAAAAATTCTGTTCCTGTGTTAGGCCTTTTTTTTTTTTCCTAACATTGACTTCATCTGTCCATCTGACTTCAGTTTTTTTTTTCCTAACATTAACTTCATCTGTCCATCTGGCTTCAATTTTTTTTTTCCTCACTAAGCATCTGAGAGTTGGAAAATGAGTTCTGATGTGTTGAATGATTTTAATGAAATCTGTGTGTGTATGTGTGCTTGGGAAATAGTGAAGAGGGAAACAGGGTAAGCAGTGAGGTTGAGATAATAAAGAATTACTGTCTCTTCACATTAAGGACCATGGATAGCAGTTAGCATGATCATCTTTGAGTATGTTGAAGTCTGTCTGATAAGTAATATTTACTCTGAAGGAAGCAGCTCTTAATAGTATTCAAGCCACGTGTGGCAGTGCATGCCTATAATCCCAGCATTTGGGAAGCTGAGTAAGGAGGATAACCACAGGTTCGAGGCCAGCCTGGGCCACATAGTGATTTGATGGCCAGGCTGAATTACAGAGAGAGACCTTGTCTCAGAAACAGAACACAACAAAAGAAAAAAACAAAAAAACAAAAAACAAAAAAAGCCCAGTAAAATAACACTCACTAAATGACCTCTATTTATCATGTTGGAGGTCAGAATTGGGAAGGGTAAGAGAGAATATGGGAGACTATTTTACCTTGAGTAATCTATGTGAAATCTGAATTGATCTCCTTCCCTTTGCTGAAAAAGGGAAAATCTTAAGGGTATCTATCATTATGAAGTCATTTCTATGTCATATTATCATGCCTGCTTTATTTTGAGAGAGGTATCTGAAGGGGAACAACAAATTAATTTTTAATGACTGTTCCTCCTCATTTTTGCTTTGTCTTTGCTTTCCTTATTGAATATTTGACTTGGGAGAAAAGCACAGTAGGCTAAAGTCACACTGCTGCTGTGAAGCACAGCTTGATATTGGCAGAGGTGACATCAAGAAAAAATCACAGATGAATTTATGGGTTATATCAGAGTTCTTATTACTTTGCTTGACTCTGTCACAGCTTTTGCCTTAATCTCCCTTGTATATGGGCATCTTTTTACTGAAATACATGAAGAGTTTGTTGCTAGTTTGTAATTTCCTCTCTTCCTAGATTCCCAAAACTAGTCACGCAAATCTCCTCCTTTGAGCCCTGTATTCTGTAATAGAGGTGTTCTCATTTTACCTTATCTAGTAAGTGTGCATGGTGAAAGGAGGTTTGTATTACTGAATCTAGATGGAGATGTACCTCAGTGGTAAAGCCCATGCCTAGTGTACCTGGACCATGGGTTTGATCCTCAACACTTGTTTTAAAAAGTTCATAAAGACTAAAATGAAAAATAATAATAAGTATGGCCCCATTACATCTCGGAGGGCAGGCCAGCTGTAGGAGAGTCTGCGCTCTATGCCTTTCCACTACATCCCAGAGAGTGGGCCAGTTGAAGGAGAGTGAGTCTGCTCTGTGCCCTTCCATTACATCCAGGAGGGTGGATCAGCTGGAGGAGGATGAGTCTGTGCTCTGTGCCCTCCATTACATTCCGGAGGGTGGACTGGCTGGAGGAGAGTGAGTCCTCACTCTGCACCCCTCCATTACAATCCCAGAGGGTAGGGTGGCTGGAAGACAGTGAGTTTGTGATCTGGGTCTCATCCATTGCATCCAGAGGGCAGGCCAGCTGGAAGAGTGTAAGACTGACGGGAACCCCAAGACCCAGGACAACAGCCCAGTGCACAGATGCACATACACCTCTGGAGGGTGAAGTAATCAGTGAGGTCAGTAACATGGAAGCATCTGAAGCAGCAGCGAGGAGACAGCAATTGGACTCTGTAGAACTCCACCAACAGAAAACCAGTCTCAGCCCCCGTATCCAGAGACCAAGATGAGGTCCATATCCAGCACATCTCTGGGATGCAACATGGACATTATCTTAGAACAGTAAATACCAGAAAAAGAAGCTGAACATAGAACCCCCATGAGCCTACCAGCCACCATCAAGGACTGGTAGCCATTGCCGGTGGGGAGAACTAGCCAGCCAATCTCCCACACACCTGCTGCCATCAGGGGAGCCTAGTGTAGCTGCACATGTCTGGAGAAGCCAGTCCTGCACCCCACTGCCTTCCTGGGAACCTAGGAGCAGAAAAAAACAGGTGCCTGACCCATTCCCCTACACTGCAGATGGGCAGCTGATGCAGGAAGCACTTGTGACCCCACAACTGGCTCGTCTGGAAGAACCCAGGAAAATGTCAAGACAAAGGAGCAAAAGATGATCTCAGACCTCCAGAGGTCACAGAACGAGTCTAGGAGACATAGCAGAGATTGGAAGTTCTCACCTGAAATTTCTGAAAGGATAGCAACCAAAGTAAAGAAACAACTTCATGAGGCTGTAAAAAGCAATCAGAAATATATCTCAGGTAAAAGAACAAATGACAAACATAAAGAAATGCTGAACATTTCTAAAGAAGTCATAGATGTAAAAAAGAGGAGCATTGGAAAATGATTGAAACCTTGAGTGAACAATACAGGAAAGAACTACAATGCATATCTCTTCAAAGAGATATCCAGGATATTAAAAACTGCATTGAGCCAGGCATGGTGGCACACACCTTTAATCCCAGCACTCAGGAGGCTGAGGTAGGTGGAGCATTGTGAGTTCAAGGCTGACTTGGGCTACAACATGAGCGCAAGGCTGGCCTGAGCTACATAGTGTGACCCTGCCTCAAAAAATCAGGGCTGGGAGTTTGGCTCAGTGGCTTAAGTGCCTGTCTGGCAAGCACGAGGCTGTGAGGTTGATCACCAGTGCCACAAAAAACAAAAAACAAAAATAACGCAAAAAACCTCCATTGAAAGCTGGCAGAACCACTTGAAAGAAACTAAAGACTTTCAGACCTTGAAGACAGGATCACAGCTAGTGATCATGAAAGCAAAGATCTCTTAAAAATAATCAGGAACCAGGAAATAATTCAACAGCTGCAGGACAACACAAAGAAAAATAATTTAAAAGTGATAGGTGTTAGGGAAAAAGCAGAGGTCAACACAAATGGCATAAAAAGACTATTTACAGAAGTAATAGCAGAAAACTTCCCAAACATGGGAAAAGGATCTGGCATTCAGATGAGCGAGGCATATAGAACTCCAACTAACCATAACCAAAGTAAATCTACACCCAGACATACAATAATCAAGATCCCAGAAATTTAGCACAAGAACAGAATATTAAAAGATGTTAGAGAAAAGAAACAGATCACTTATAAAGGAAAATCTGTCAGCAGACTTGTCAATACAAGCCATCAAGTCAAAGAGAGTTTGGAGTGAAGTGTTTCAAGTCCTGAAAGAAAACAACTTCCAACCCAGATTATTGTACCTTGCAAAACTGTCTTTCAAAATTAATGGGGCAATAAGATTCTTTCATGATAAAGAACAATTGAAGGAATTCGTGACCACCAAACCAACCCTACAAAGAGTGCTGAAGGATTTTGTAGAGAAAGATAAAGATGACCATGGTTCCAGGAATAGTAACGGGGAATGGTCGAGCAGGGCAGGCAATTGATCGAAGGAGGAAAGTGGGGGATCAATGGCAGGAGTATGGCATGGTAGAAATGAGCCAATGTATGTCAGTTGTAACCATTAATGCAGATGCCTCAATTCACCAATAAAAAGAAACACTGGCAGAGTGGATCAAAAAAGAAGATCCATCAATATACTGTATACAAGAAACACATTTAACTCGAAAGGAAATTCATGGACTGAAGGTCAAAGAAGACCAGACAATGTTCCTTATGACAGCCACCCAGAAAAAAACAGAGGTAGCCTGTCCATGAACGATGGAATAGATAGGAAAGATCTGGTATTTTTATACAATAGAAAGCTACTCAGGTATTAAGAAGAATAACCTCAGTGTTCTTATATGTAAATGGATGCAGCTTGAGATCATGCTCATGAGCGAAATAGTTTGGACTCACATGGGTGAACATCATTTTGTCTCCCTAGTATGAAAAAACTGCAGGAATTAGTGGGATCCAAAATGTACAATAGATATCATGAAGGTGAAAGGGGAGGAAATGTCTAAAAAGGGAAGGTGGTAGTCATCGTTCATTTCCTATTACCTTGTTTTGAAATCCTGTCTCCTTTTCATTGGTTTGGTTTGGTTTGGTTTTATTCTGTTAGATTCTATTATGTCTGATGGTATGAACAGCTATTTTAAAGATAAAAAGATACATTATGGTAAGCATTGTTGATTTACTATTATCTTGTTTTGAAGTCCTGTATTGCTCTCATTGTTTTGTTTCGGTTGGCTTTATTCTGTTTCATTTTGTTTGGTTTTATTCTCTTTAAAATAAAATTTTAAAAAATTTATAATCAGTCCTTAAAGAACAGGAATTTTTTTTTTTTTTTTTTTTTTTTTTTTTTTTTTTTTTTTTTTTTTTTTTTTTTTTTTT
>RJWM01000045.1:81571-167835 GCA_004363535.1 Dasyprocta punctata | reverse complement strand
CATTATCTTGTTAATACTCTCTATACATTGTGAAGTATGGTCAAGTCAGGGTAACTAGTATCTATCAGTGCAAACTTTTTTTTTTTTTTTTGGTACTGGGGACTCACAACCTCACGCCTGCCAGGCGACACTGAGCTAAATCCCCGGCTCTATTTTTTTGAGACAGGGTCTCACTATACACTTCAGTCCAGTGTTGAACTCACTTTGTAGTCCAGGCTGGTCTCAAACTCTGACCGATCCTCTTGCCTCAACCTCCCGAGTACTGGGATTAAAGGCGTGCACCCCCACGCCCAACTCATCAGTGCAAACTTTTATAATTTTGTTGGGTTAGGCACATTCAAAGTCTCCTTTACTAGCCATTTTGAAATATTTAATTGTCAAGCATAGTTACCCTATAGTGCTATAGAACATTATGAAGTATTTCTCCTGTCTACCTGTTTCCATAAACCATCCTCTTTAAATGCCTCTTTCCTCAACCTTTCCAGTGTCTCATAATCATTGTGTTATCTAATTCTATTAGATGAACTGGTTAGGTTCCACACAGGAGTGAATAGAAATGAAAATGTGGTATTAGTCTTTCTTTACCTTGCTTATTTCACTTAACCTCGTCTATGTTGCAAATGACAGTAGTATTCTATTTGTATGTATATATGATCCATTTTCTTTATGGCTCAGTGATAGTCTGACTGTGTGTGTGTATGTGTGTGTGTGTCCCTTTTTCTTTATCCATCATAGGTAGACACTGAGGTAATTCTTTATCTTGGCTCTTGCCATAGTGGTATAATAAAGGGAATAGTGTAGATGTCTCTTCAACATACTGATTTCCTTTGCTTTGGATCTATATCCAAGTAGTGGTGTAACCAGTTTTCTCTTTGGGCCCTTGTCCTGAGGACAGTGAAGGTTGAAATCTGTGGGTAGCAGTGGGGAATGAGCTAAGTGTAGTTCATTTGAACAAAGAAAAGTTCTCTCTAGCCAAGAGGGGCTCCAATGGAGGTTATGGAGGAGGCACCCAAGTTCAGGAGTTTATATGCAAGCCTTCATGGACTAGTGAGCTCTTTTGCTTGGTGCATGAAAATGAGTCAGTAAAGCAATGAAGTTGTCACTTTTAGCCAGGCTTGTGACTCAGGAGAAGCAGCTTCCCCAGGTTCCAACAGAATACTGTATTTCAGTGGACCTCTTTCCATTGTGTCCCAATTTTCCCAGGGTTTATCTTGTTTTACTCATGTCTCTATCCTAGCTGCCTATTATTTGTCTATCTCCGGGTTTCCATGGGGTAGCAGAATCATACGTTGTTTCTGTTTTTTAATTTGTTGATCAACCTCCATAGTGTTTTCCATAATGGCTAAACTAATTTATATTCCCTACAAATAGTGTATGAGAGATCCCCTTTCTCTACATCTTCATGAACATTTGTTATATTTTGTCTTTGTTGGTAATAGCCAATCTTTATTAGGGTCAGATGATATCTTATTGTGGTTTTGATTTCAGTTAATCTGATGATTAATGATGATGAGTACTTTTTTCATATACATGTTGATCATTTGTTTTCTTTTAAGAAATGTCTATGTAGATATTTTGCCTGTTTTAAAATTCAGTTATTTGTTTTGTTGTATTGAGTTGATTTCTTTATGTATTTTTAGATATTAACCCTTCATTAGATGTACAAATTACAAATATTTTCTCACATTCTGTAGGTTGTCTCCATTTTTGTACTTGTTTGCTGTGCTGTGCGGAAAGGTTTTAGTTGGGTATGGTCCTGTTTATCTGTTTTTGCTTTTGTTGCCTATACTTTTGAGGTTTTATCCTAAAACCTTCTTCCCAGCACAATGTTATGAAGCTTTCCCTTTCTGCTTTCTTCTAGTAGTTTCATAGTTTTGAGTCTTACATTTAATTCTCTAATGCATTTTAAATTGATTGCTGATAGAGATGAGTGCCTATTTTCACTCTTCTGCATGTAAATATCCAGGCAAAGCTTGTTCTTCTGTTTCATGTTTTTGTAAAAAGGTTATACTTTGTCCTCAATCCTCTGGATCTACAAGAATTTAAAGAGGAAGTGCTTATAATAAACCAGTGAATCTTGTTCTCCAGTCGACGTGAATTCTTATTTTTGTTTTAAAATTTCAACTATAATACATGATCTTAAAGTTCTTTAGAGTTTTGTCTTTCTGTTAGCTCTCACCTCCAGAAGTTACATTTTAAATTTATATACCACATCAGAGCTAACAAAAATTGCTTGACTAAACTACTCATTCTCAGCCAGACCAATCTCTTATATTCAGTTAATTATAGCTGTCTCATGCAATATTGAGAAAACTTTACTTTCATGGAATGTTAAGAAACATCCTCTTCTTTTTTATTTCTCTTTAAATTAGCCAACAGTTCTGCACATGAAGAATGCAGTCTGCATGGTCATGCTGTTTACTTGACTTTTTTTCTAGGTGTAATATTCCAAGGAAAGGCAATGTTTTGGTATTCAATCTAAATAGTTTCATCAAAGCTGGCGTTCAGCTCAGTTTAGAGAGTAGTTCTGCAACACTTTTGTGTTTTTAAATAAGTAAGCCTTTGTTGTCTATGCTAACATAAGTAGTTTCATTCTCTCTGTTGCAGAGAGCCAGTTCTATCAGGTCTGTCTTGCTTAACTAACTCATTTCATTGCTCTTAATAAACTTATTCAACCTTGCCTAGTTCTTTTCTTCCTTTATTTTATTCTTTTCTTTGTGAAGATAACTTTCTGGCCTCTTTTACTTCCAAAAGGAAGAACTTTTAATAAGCAAACAACCTTTTCTTGATAAATAGGTTCATCTTGGGTTAACTGATTAATCTACTTCACCTAGTCTTCCATCGTTTTCCAGGACAGTCTCCGTAAGAAGGATGACAGGATTGAAGAACTGGAAGAAGCACTGAGAGAAAGTGTACAGATAACTGCAGAGCGAGAAATGGTGCTGGCACAAGAGGAATCAGCCAGGACCAATGCTGAGAAACAGGTCTGCAATTTTATACAGTTACTAGCAGTGCTGCTAGTTAAACCCAGGTAAAAGCCGACCAATAGAGTTTAGGTTAACTGTTCTATACTTGTAGTGTTTCAGAAACACTTAAGTGTAAGTATTTGGATTTAAATACAATTGAAATAATAGCAGTGCAAGAATTTACTCATTTAGCACAGAGGTCTCTACATTAATAGTTTAAAGCTGACTTCATTTATATGTACATAGTAAAAGTTAATATATCTGATAAGATAAAATGGAGCTTCTGTTTGTTGCAAGACTGCACACAACCCTGGCTTTTGAATTGAATGAGAAAATATATTTCTAAATCAATGATGTTAATTTCAAGTAGCAAATAGGCAATTAAGGTTATGACAAGCTAAATATTAATAGCAAATATGAAGGATATAGATATTGTGGCATTCCAATCCCAAATCAGCATATCTTAGCCTGGATATGCTGAAAGTTACTCACAAAGAATTCTACTGGTACCATTTCTAGAGCTTTGCATTACATACCTTCTAATTTCCTGTACCCTTGCTTTTGATTTTTTTATTAGAAAGAGTAACTAAAGATAGGCCACATAAATGGAAAAACCAGTTTTAACAGGTGACAGCTATATTCTCAGTTCACATTCTGAAAATGTGATTTGAGATTTTGAATTTACCTCACACAGAAATTTATGACATTTAATTTTTATAGTGATTATTTCTTTTCCATTTCCTTTTGGGAGAATAATAAATACTACACAGTAAAAATAAAAGAATTCAATGAGGGATGACAAGAATTTGTTGGAGAACCACCTTGATCCAATCACTGATGTTACTATGAATTAAGATAGTTGGATTTTAAAGAAGGTTCCATGTCAAGGCAAACATACAATAATACATACCCCAGTGAGACCTTTCATGGTCACGTTAACTACAATGATACAGTCTTTTGGGGGAAGGTGTGGATTATGTACTGGGAACTGGAGTGGCACTGGGCTACGTACCTAGCCCTTTCTAAAAAATTTCCAGTGCATATATTTTGATCAAACCCATCTATTATTGCCCATCATTATATCTCACCCTCCTCCCATCTCTCACATAGTCTTTGTGGTAGAGTGACCCCAGAGACCTTGAAGTATAGTGGTTTTGTGACTGCTGATTCCCTGTGTAGCTCAGTAAACAGTAAGTCCCTTCCCAAAATGGCTTCAGATTGTGTCACTCCCAAATATGGCAGGTGCTGCTCCGAATTTCTTTTCCATCTCTAGCTTGCCTTGGAGAGTCACTTTGAGATAGAACTCCAATCTGTATTTGCAGCTTATATTAACTGTGGACTTTTCTTAAGGTTTGTGGCACCAGTTTGTTTTTTCTTCCTGGAGGTGGGTGAACCCTCTAGACTTACCTTATGTTTGCAAAGATATGACCTCTCTGGGAACTGGAGTTAGAATTCTAGACTGCTTTGATCTTTTCTCTGCATTATTTTCAGTTTTTCCAGTTTTGCTGTGGCTTAGAGTTGTGGGGTTCCCCACGCTGGTACCGGGGATTGAACTCACAACCTCTCACCCACCAGGCAGGTGCTTAAGCCACTGAGCCAAACTCCTGGTCCTATTTTGTTCAAGACGGGGTTGCACTATGTCGTTCAGACTGGCCTTGCTCACCTTGCAGCCCAAACTCGCAATGCTCCTCTTACCTCAGCCTACGGAGTGCTGGGATTAAAGCTGTGTGCCACCACGCCTGGTGGTTTAGAGTTTTTTTTTATTTCCCAATCTCTACTACTCTCTTTGCTAAATTGTTTTCCAGGCGTCTTGATTCTCAGTTTCACAGAGGCTCTCGGTGTGATCTTGATTTGCATTTCCCTAATTGCTAAAGATATTGAACATTTTCTCAAATATTTTTTGACCATTTGTACTTCTTTTGAGAAACAAATAATTTATCTACAGTATATGTGTGTGTGTGTAATTTTTTTTTAACAGTATATCGATTGGACTGCTTTTTTGTTTGTTGGTAATTAAACTGTTAGAATACTTTATATTTTTCTGGTTATTAATCTAAATTAGTTTAATCAAAAGAGTAGCTGACACAGATTTTCTACAGTTTTTAGGCTCTATTCCCTTGCTGTGCAGAAATGTAATTTGATATAGTCCTGTTTGTTGAGTCTTGCTGTTATTTCCTATGATATTGCAGTCCTATTCAGAAAATCTTTGCCTGTGCCTATGGCTTCAAGTGTTTCTACTATATGTTCTTTTAGCAGTTTCAGAGTTTCAGATCTTATACCTTGGTCTTTGATCCATTTTAAATTGATTTTTGTACAGGGTGAAAGGTAGAGCTCCATTTTTGCCAGCATCATTTGTTAAAGAAATTGTCTTTTCTGTAATGTATACTTTTATTTCCTTTGTTCAGAAATAGGTGGCTGTAGTTCGGTTGAGTTTTCTCTGTGCCCTGTATTACGTTCCATCAAATTACATATCTATGTTTTTGTGCCAGTATTATGCTATTTTTGTTACTATGTCTTTGTAGTGTAATTTGAAACTGGGTGTTGTGATGCCACCAGCCTTACTTTTCTGTTAGGATTACTTTGGTTAGTGTTTTTTCTAATTCTGTGAGTAATGCCATTGGTGTTTTGATGGGGATTGCACTGAATCCATAGATCACTTTTGGTAATATGGCCATTTTTATAATATTAATTCTGTTAATCTGTGAACGTAGGGGTTCTTTCCATCTTCTGGTCTTTTTCAATTTCTTTCATCATTGTAGAGGTAATTACCTTCGTGGTTATACTGATCCTTTAGTATTTTTTTAAGTTACTGTGAATGGAATCATTTTCCTGATTTCTTTCTCCGTTAGTCTGTTATTCAGGTATAGAAAAACTATTCTGTTTTTAATGTTGATTTTATATCCTGGTACTTTGCTGAATTCAGTTATCAGCTCTAAGGATCTTTTGGTGACATCTTTCAGGTCTTTTAAGTATAGAATCATATCACTTGCAAAGAGGGATAATTTGACTTTTTACTTTTCTTTCCTTTTTTTTTTTTTTTAACTTTTTCCTTTTCTATCTGTGTTCCTTTATCTTGCCTAATTGCTTTAGCTAATTTTTTTTTTTCTGGTACTGAACTCATGACCTTATAATTGCCAGGCAGGTGCTTATGCCACTGAGCTATATCCCTAGCCACATCCACCTAAAATTTTAAGAACTATACTGAATAGGAGAGGTGAAAGTAGGCATGCTTGTCTTGTTTATGATATTTCTTGGAAATGCTTTGTTTTTCTCCATTCTGATTGTTAGCTGTGAGTTTGTCATACATGGCCTTTATTGATTGAGAAATTATCCTTCAATATCTAGTTTATCTGAGGCTTTTATCATGAAGAGATAATTGAATTTTGTTGGAGGCTTTTCCTGGGTTAAATTGAAATGACCATATGATTTCCGTCCCTGTTTCTATTCATATAGTATGTTATGTTAATTGATTTACAATATGTTGAACCATCCTTGCATCCCTGAAATGCAAACAGCTTGATTATGGTATATTAGCTTTTTAATGTTGCAGATATTTTTTAAAGGATTTTTGTGTCTACATTCTTCAAACATATTGTTCTATAATTTTCTTTTTTTGTTGTGTCTGTTTGTTTTTTGGTGTCCGAGTGATATTGGCCTGGTAGAATTAGTTTGGAAGTGTTCCTTCCTTTTCTGTTTCAGAGAATAGCTTGATGATAATTGGTGTTAGTTCTTTAAATGTCTGATAAAATTTAGCAATGAACTCCTGAGGTTCTGGGCTTTTCTGTGTTGGAGGACTTTGTTATACTGCTTTAATCTCATTGCTGTTATTGATCTGACTTGATTATGTTATTGATTTTTTTATATCATTTTTGTTTATTTTAATAGGCCATATATTTAGAAGTTTATCCATTTCTTTAGATTTTCTAATTTATTATAATATAGTTTTTCAAAATAGTTCTTAGTAATACTCTAGATTTTAGTGGTGTCTATAGTAACATTTTCCTTTTCATCTCTAATTGTGTTGATTTGGGTTTTCTATCTCCTTTTGGTTTGTATGGCTAGAGGTTTATCTTTTCAAGGAATCTTGTTATCTTTTTAAAAAACCACCTGTTTGGTAGATTTTTATTATTTCTTTTGTACTGCTGGGTTTTTTTTTTTCTTTTCTAAAACTTTTAGATGCATCGTTAGGTCATCTATTTATGATTGCTCTGATCTTTTTGTATATAGGCATTCAAAGTTAAAAACTTTCCTCTTAGAACCACTTTTTCTGTATCTCACAGTTTCTAGTATGTTGCATTTCCATTTTATTTTGATTGTAGTCATTTGTTTCCTCTCTGATTTCTTCAAATATCTGTATCATTTTAAAGTACATTGTTCAACTCTATGTGTTTTATAGGTTGTGTGCTTTCTTTTCCTGTTGATTTCTACTTTAATTCCATTATGATCTAATAAAATGCAAGAAATTATTCTCTCATTTTATGTATGTGTTAAGGCTCATGTGTCCCTTCTTGTTGAAAAATATTTATTTTATGAAGTCAAGAGTACTGATCTTTGGTGCACATATATTTACAACAGTTATATCTAGTGGCCTAATTTGGTTTTGCTTTCATCTTTGTCAGATAGAAGTATAGGTACTCCTGTTTGCTTTCCAGTTCTGTTTGTGTAGAATATTGTTTTCCATCCTTTTCATTTTAGTCTGTGTATGTCTTTGCTAGTGAGGTCTGTTTCTTGCAAGTAATAAAGAGTTGGTCTTGTTTTTAAATCCAGCCTGCCAGTCTGTGTCTTTTAATTGGGGAATCAAAACCACTTACATTCAGAAGTATTGTAGAAAGGCATGTACTAATTCCTGTCCTATTCACTTCTCAAAGGCTTCTCTTCTCTTCCTCTTCTGTGTGTAGCATTCTTTTGAAAAGTATACTTTAAAAAGTATCTACTATAGTACTGGCTTTGTGGTCATGAGTCTCTAGTTTATCTTTGAAGGTGTTTATTTCTTCTTCAATAAGGGTAACTTTGCTGGATATTGTAATTTAGGTTGACAGTTATTTTTTTTCAGGGGTTGAAATATATCGTTCCATGCCCTCCTAACTTGTTGAAGGGTATCACGTGAATGATAAGGGAGAGGGATGTGGCAAAGATGAGCTTTGCGTTTTCTTGTATGAGGATCTAAGTGGATGTTAGTGATACTTACTGAACTGTGAAGAAACCTGGAGGAGTAGGAACTTAAGGTAGGGATTCAGATGCTTTGTAGATGTTAATTTGAGATTCATATGACCTCTTTTAAATGAAGATGTCAGTTAGGCAGTTGAGTTTGAATTTTTCTCAAAAGAATGCTCAGAGCCAAAAGTATAAACTTGAAACATAATACTGTATATGTTTTTGCCTTTCTTCTCTTTGTTCTTTGTATTCACCCCTATTTATTTTTATTACTTTTCATTTACTACCTATTACTTAAAGAGAATGCCACATACAGTCTTCTAGTTAATTTCAAATGCACATAAACTGAGAAAATGTCTGTTTACTCTTTTTCTACTTATAAACTATTGATAACTTCTTAAATATGTCATTGTCTTATTAGTAGAAAATGTACTATTTAAGAAGTACATCTTATTCTTAGTATAAACTGCAAGGCTTAAGATATTGACATTCTGGACAGGGACATCAACAGTTCAAATGAGTCCACTTGCCATCTTAGAGAAACACAGCTTTCATTTTACTTAGGTTGCAGAGGACAAGTCAGTAGGTAATCAAGGACATGTCAACAGATCACAGAGAACATGTCAGTAGGTTACAGAGAACACATCAGCAAGTCACAAGCCCACCATTTCTCATGCAAAAACATGAGAAGACAGAGGTCAGATTTGAAAGGTCAGAGAAGGTTTTATAGAAGAAGCAGAATTTATCCAGAGTACAGGATAAAGTAAGGACAGAGGACTGCATCACATAGTGGGAACATGTAGTTTCAAAAATGCAAGCCATTCTTTATTCTTCAGTAGGTTACAGAGAACACATCATTTCTATAAAACCTTCTCTGACCTTTCAAATCTGAGCTCTGTCTTCTCATGGCTTGCATTTTTGAAACTACATGTTCCCACTATGTGATGTAGTCCTCTGTCCTTACTTTATCCTGTACTCTGGATAAATTCTGCTTCTTCTATAAAACCTTCTCTGACCTTTCAAATCTGACCTCTGACTTCTCATGTTTTTGCACAGTACCTTGTATTCACCCCTATTTATTTTTATTACTTTTCATTTACTACCTATTACTTAAAGAGAATGCCACTGTTTTCTTTAAAGACAGACAACAGGCTCCTTGAGGGCAAGAGATGTGTGCTGTTTAATGTTATGCCATTAATACCTACCATCATGCCTGGTACATAGTAGCATTCAGTGGATATCTATTGAGTGAGTAAAATTAGTGAATGCATGAAATTTTACTCCAACCCCCTGAATATTTACAGTTCTGATGAAGACAATGCCAGTTTATTAGTTAAACAACTTAAGAGTTTAGTAATGAATTTATGATTGGTTTTTGAGATAGGATCTGGCTAAGTTGCCCAGGTTAGACTCAAACTTGGGATCCTCCTGCCTCAGCATCCCAGAGTGCTAGGATTATAGGTGTGTACCATTGTGCCCACCTAATTTTATGATTTTACAGTAGTTTTCAAAAGTAGTATTTTGAAATGTTTTTATTCTGTTATAATTGCTTTTCTAATGGATTTGATAAATATTTTGTTATATGAACAGAAAAACTCAGATTTCAGAGTTACAGGTTTAATGAATTAGAATACGTATTTATTTATAAGTGATTTACCTTTGTTTAGTTCTCGAATTTAAAGGATGGTAGCAAGAGTGAAAAAATAAAATTAGAAATTATCCTTGATCAGTCCTTCAGTGGGAAAATTCTAGCCAACTGTTGTTGAGTTTTTTACCAGTGGATGCTCTCTGAAATAGCAGTGAGCCCTGTTCATGAAAAACACTTAAAAATCTAGTACATTCTGCAGAACAGATACATACAAATTGTGATGTAATTTTTTATCCTACTTTATTTTCCTTTAGTGAGACTGGTACTTCTGTCCATCAGTAGTAAACCTTTCATTAGATTTTTCAATATCTGTCTTGCCTTTCCCTACCTTGAAAGTAGTTTTGTAATATTATTTAGACTATTTCTTTTATTTAGTGCTACAATGAGCTACATGTAATAATTTATAGAAGTTTCTTAACAGATCTTAAATTGTTCCTTTATTTGCCCTTATAAATCTTAAAGTGAATTCCATGTTCTGCTAACAAAGATTCTTGAGAAGAGGAACTAAGCAGTCTAAAAATATTACTAATATGAGCATATTTCTCACAACTATGTAGAATGGTTCAGCATCATAAGAAACTGCACTTGTAGCAGTATAAACTGTTTTTAACAGTTTTCTGTTTTCTACATAAGTTACTATTTTTAATCAAAGCACAAGGGAAAGATAATTCATTTAACAAAGATATTTCATATAAATATATAAGATATGATTTTGAAGTGTTATGCTTTTATAGAGTACATTTTTAATGATTCCAAGGATCTAAAGAGATGTAATAGTTAAGATCACCATAATTTCTTTTTTGCCATTATGTAATAAGTTCTGTATTTATTTATTTATTTATTTTTTTGCGGCACCGGGGATTGAACTCACAACCTCGCGTCTGCCGGGGCAGGCGCTTAAGCCACTGAGCCAAACTCCCGGCCCTGGTTTTTTGAGGCAGGGTCGCACTATGTAACTCAGGCCAGCCTTGTGCTCGCGTTGTAGCCCAAGCCGGCCTCGAACTCACAACGCTCCGCCTACCTCAGCCTCCCGAGTGCTGGGATTAAAGGCGTGCACCACCACGCCCGGCTCTAAGTTCTGTATTTAAATCAAGTTCTCTTTTAAGAGGACCCTAGTAAGCCTTGTTATAGTCTCTGTCTCTAATGTTAAGAAATTTCGTCTACGGCCATACCACCCTGAACGCGCCCGATCTCGTCTAATGTTAAGAAGTTTCAATTGTCTTTGTAATGGTGAATGGTTATGAAATCAGTCACTTGACAGACCCTGAAATGAGACTGCTGGAAACACGTCTTGTCTACCTTCATGGTGACAGCTGGCTACAAAACAAACCCCAGCAAGAACTGTTCTGCATTTGACAAAGGACTTCAAAGGCCAACAGGGCTGCCACTTCAAAGAGAATTCTACCATCTCTGGCTTGTTGGAAGAAGTCGTTAAATGGCCATGCCCTGCCATAGCAGAAATCTCCATGTTTAGAACTTCTCCTTTTGATCTGAGAAAGATAGATGAAATGGCATAATATAGAGAAATGATAATAGTTTGTGGTAATGGCAACCAACTATACCATGTTTCAATTCATTGATTATTGGATATTACCCAAATATGCCAAAATAATAAGTTTTAAAAACTCAGTGTTTCAAAGGAAGATTATTCAAGAACAAAATTGAAACTATACTGTTGTAACCACTTTCAAAAATGTATAGTAGGTAGGATAGTAAATAAAATGTTCAATATGTTTTTAAAGTTTTTGTTTCATTGCTCCTTGTAATTTTTGTCCTCTTTAAACTATCAGATCCTGACTATTGATAGTTAACACTACTATATAATTTAAGAGGCAAATAAAAGACACACAACTCTATAATTTAAAAGGTAATTTTCAGCCGGGCGTGGTGGCGCACACCTTTAATCCCAGCCCTGGGGAGGCTGAGTTAGGAAGAGCGTTATGGGTTCGAGGCCAGCTTGGGCTACAATGTGAGCTCAAGGCCGGCCTGAACTACATAGTGTGACCCTGTCTCAAAAAACTAGGGCTGGGAGTTTGGCTCAGCAGCTTAAGTGCCTGTCTGGCAGGTGCGAGGTTGTGAGTTCGATCCCCAGTGCTTCAATAAATAAATAAATAAATAAATAAATAAATGCTGATTATCTTGCACAGCAGATTTAGAGCAATAACAGTTGAATAAGTGTACTTACGATGCTCATAACTGAGCAATACAGTAACTCTTCTTTATATGTGGAAGATACATTAAAAGACTCCCCATCAGTGGATGCTTAAAACTACAAATAGTATTGAACCCTAATGTGTACTGTTTTTTTTGTACATACATACCTGAAATACAATGTAATGTATAAATTAGGCACCATAAGAGATTAATAATAATAACTAATACACAATAGAGCAGTTATAGTACTATACTGTAATAAAAGTAAATATGGTCTGCCCTCCCACCCTCAAAATACCTTAACGTACTTCCATCTTTTCTTTTAAAGTAAGTACTTTATTGTATCTCTTTGACATACATGAATTGCTAGTATCACTTTTTGCTTTGAACCATTATAAAATGAGGACTACTTGAACACAACCACTACAGTATCAAGACAAGGAATCTTATAACTGAGGTGGCAACTAAGTGACTATCAAGGCAGATAGCATATATAATGTGGATACTTGGGACAAAAGGATAATTCATATCCAGGTAGAGTAGAGGAGATGTCTGTAAGAGTTCATCATATTACTCAAAATGGCACACAATTTAAATCTTAATGAATGGCTTGTTTCTGGAAATCTCCATTTAATATCTTCAGATTGCAGGTAACTGAAAGTGTAGAAAGCAAAACTGTAGATAATGGAAGCTACTGTTATATAGATGTGTATTTTTTGTTAATTTTGTAATGTGTACACACATATTTTCCTATGCCTGTAACATTTCACATTGCTTATTTACAACATTTTAAGGTGCTTATATGCAGTACGAAGCATTGTTGAATTTTCTTATGCTTTGTAAGTAGTCTTTAAATAATATCTTATCTTTTACAAAAGAAGTGTAGCCTTCCTTCAGACTGTGACTGTTAAAGTCCTCATTACTTTTTATGGTCCTGAGTCAGTTGATGATCCATATTGATAAAAAGTAAATTATGATGACCATTGCAATGTAAACAAATCAATTGCATGTACATTGTATATCTAAACATGAAACAAAGGATTTATAAGGACGGATGGAAAAATATCCTCATGATACTGAGGTAGACATAATCTTATTCAGTATACAAAATGCTGTAAATATATAAAAATATTAAACAAATTGATTTAATTCCATTAACGTTAAAAACTTCTCTTCCTCAAAAGTATCTTAAATAAATTTTGGTATTTTCACACAGTTGGAATATCATACTTTTTTGGGGGGGTGGGTGACTGGAAATCAAACTCAGGACCTTGCACTTGCCAGGCAGGTGCTATGCCATTGAGCTATATCCCCAGCCCCAGTCACACAGTTTTGAGAATTACTGAACTGTAATTTTACCCAACAACATGGACAGATTTCACAGATACAATGTTGAGTGAAAAGAAAAATTACATGTTCCAAAATTCCATTTACAAAATTAAATGAATAAAATCTAGTGTGTGAGAAAAGATGTAATGGTTACCTTTTATCTGGAAAATGAATATCAGGCAGTTTCTGCAGTTCTCATAATATTCTGTTTATTGATCTATACGTTCATTGTACAGATGTGTTTACGTGGAGATGATTCTTCAAGCCATATTTATTGTTTGTGTATTTTTTATATGTGTTGTATTTCACTAATGTTTACCAGAAATTTAGGTGTATGAAAATATGTATAGAGTTGGCTTCGTTTTGAGGAGAAAAAAGGAAGAATCAGTACATGCTTCCTTGTGTACGTGTAAAGTGTTATTAGCTGTATATCCAAGATATATATGAAATTAATACCATTTTTGTTGCAAGGGGTGATAAAAGGTAGATAGTAGGGAAACTTTTAGAGACTATTTAGTTAATTCTGTAAAGAATGGACATATTCTGTTTCATATTTGTTTTCTTTCTTGCTTTCTTTTTTCCTTTCTTTGTTTGTTTTTTCCTTCCTTCCCTTCTTTCTTCTTTCCTTTCTTCCTTCCTTTTGAGACAGTTTCACTATGCCGTTCAGGCTGGCCTTGAACTCACTACATACCACAGGCTGACCTCAAGCTCATGGTGATCCTCCTGCCTCAGCCTCCTAAGGGCTGCGATTACTGGTGTACACCACCATGTTCAGCATTTGTTTTGTGTTTCAGAGTGTCTTTTTCACTACTGAATTTGTGTTACCGTAAGAACTTCTTTGTAGTGTTCATACCCAATTTTAGACAAGATGTTGCATGAATGAAGTTGATAAATGGAATCATAAACAGTTCTCAGAATGGTAGACAGTTATGTACATTCTTGCAAAACTTGCAGATGTGAATACTTGTCTGAGGAAATCTATATAACATATATGTTCATGTGGAAACTTGGACTGTGATCATTTCTGTAAAGATAAAGTAAGCAGGTGTCAAAAAACTGAATGTGTCCTTTATGTCTACTAGTGTAGCAGCTGATACCAAGCAACATGAGACATAGATATGAGTCTCTGATTTCTGTGGATCTATGAACAACTGTGGCATGTCCTACTACAGTTCTGTATTCAGAGTATCACACAAATTGACTTAATGTAGGAGCAATGTGTAACAGATTCCCTGCCTTTGCCTATCTCATCTCTACTTCTGAATAGATTTGTTGTCACCAAGATTATTTCTTGGCGAGCAGCATCCTGATAAAAATTTTTGTGTTTGGTATAGTTGGCTGTGTGCTTACTTAGCTAAAATTGCGTTTTAGTGATAACATATTTTCATCAGCATAGTCTTTGCTTCTGAATTAAATAAGCATGTTGTTTGTTTAAATAATTTTGGTAATAATTTTTGGTAAGCAAACAGAGTAAGGAGAAATTACTGATAAACTACATGTTTTGTTGCTACCTTAGTTTCTTTCTTGTGTTTTAACATTGTCATTATTTTTACCTTGGGTAAATTTTTGTTTTTGTTTTCAGTATATTTATATAAAGGGTATTTTTCAGGTCTTTCTAAAGCATTCTGTCTCTTTTCTATCTATGTGGTCAAACATTTTTGTTTTTGTTTTTTCCTGCTTATCTTTAAAAAAAAAACTTTATATGTTGACTCTATTAGTCAAGTTTATGCCCTTTATTTCCTAAAAATCTTACAACTATTTTATTTTTGTTATATTTAAATTGTATGTGATGAGCATGGAAATTTCTAAACCATTTCCAAGCAAAAATCTAGAAACTGGGTTATATGTGGCGGAGTGTAACTTCTTGAATTATGACTTATATGCCCTTACTCAAAAATTAATACATATATATGTATATATATTTCTTTCTGGCATAAACTGAAAAAGAATTATACCGGGATATCTTTATCTGCTGTATCTTCTTAATGTATATCCCTGATCCAGGAAAAATATACAAATTTTTATGTGTTCTTATTTAGTGTCCTAAATGTTTTGGGGCCTAGGAGTTGCCCATAACCTACTTCCTCTGACATTAATTGATCAGAATGTTTTCTTTTTGTCTTTACCATACTTATCGTAGGTTGAGGAGCTGTTGATTGCCATGGAAAAAGTAAGACAGGAACTAGAGTCTATGAAAGCAAAGCTGTCTTCTACCCAGCAGTCTCTGGCAGAAAAGGAAACTCATTTGACTAATCTTCGAGCAGAGAGAAGGAAACACTTAGAGGAGGTTCTGGAGATGAAGTAAGTGTTTGAAACCTTTGGGCATATACTTAGTAGAAATACTTTTCCTCATGGCTTTCATCTTCTGACTTTGTTTTACTCCTAAAACACTTAGCCGTATTGTAATACTAGCTTGTATCTCTCACTCTAGGACAAGCCTGGTAAAAAGTACTACAAATCCTGATCACACAGAATTATTTAACTTCTTTTTCAATGAATTTTATAGTACTTTAGTGTGTATTTATCTGTGTCTAATTGTCTTTCTGAGATGGTATGGAGACTAGACAATTTTTAAACTCCCTGTTCTCACATGTACACAATTTTTAAACTCCCTATTCTCACATGTACACAAATGTACAGACAGCAGTGTAATGAACTCCTTTGTATCTGTCCATCAGATTTAACATTTTGCCATACTAGAAGCTACTTTTTACGAAATTGTTACTTTCAGCAAACATGTACTGTACCTCATTTTCCTACTGGCCCCACATCTTGTAATTATACTCTGTTGTGAAGTTTGTATATGTCTACTAGTACATAATAGATGCTACTTTTCTCCTGTGTGTCATCTTATGTGTTTTGAAGTGGTATTGATGTAAGAGAGATATAACTCCCAACCTAATGTGCTGAATTTGTGTTCCCTGAAATCTAAGAATGAATTTCAAGAAACAATGGAGATTAAGAGTGGGAAAGATTTAAAGAGAGTGGATGCATTCAAGAGGGGAGTGTGGGTCCTCAAAGGAATGGAACACACACAATTGGGAGCTGGGGAATAGGAATGGGAAATAGGAATAGCTCCTGAGAGACAGGAGGGGGTCCCAAGTGGGTTGCTGCTGAGACCATCTATCTAAGAATATTTTACAGGACAAAATCATGAGGTGGATACAATGTGGATGAAACTATAATCAACCAATAAGATTACAAGTATAGCTGCTTAGCTAATACTGATCCAGTAGTGAAACTGGGCATGTAGCAAGGGTATATGAATGACATCATTAACCTTGTTTGATAATCTATAGTCTTAATCTTGTCTTTAGTTTTAGTTTTAATAGTTTTAGTCTTGATGGGAGAGGATGGCCCATCCCTACAGAGATAATGTTCCATTTCTGTAGGAAAAGGTTGTACCAATTACAGTAAAACGTCAAGCTTCCTTTTATCGCTTAGTGAAGGGTATAAATCTGGCCATTGGGATTTTAATCTCAAGGTCTTGCCTTCTTCGGTTGCACCTCTAGCCACAGTTTTAATGTGTTCTCATCTTCTGCACTGACTCCCTCGAGGGCCTATTCTAACTGCCTATTAATTTCTATTTAACTTAGCTGCCTATAATGGTACTATGTCATTTACTATTAACAATCTTCACTCCTGCCTAAACACCTTACTCCCATTCTACTGAGACCAGATCTCTCATGAGATTCCTTAGTTTCTTACAGTAAGTCAACAGTGACCTGTATTTTTGTTAACTTCTCTTCTGTCTCAGAGATGATCTTTCCTATGGGGTCATTTTCTTTTCTCTTTCACAGATTTCAAACATTAGGCCCTCTAGTGTTTTACCAATTTTCGTGTAATTATTGCTCACTTTCTATAATTTTCTTCTTCTCTGACTAAATACAGTTCCTCTCTAACTAAAGTAAACAGATGTTTTTCAACATCACCATCTCTTTCTTTTTGTTTCTGTTACACAGTATCCTGCTTCTAAAACTGGCTCACCAACTAAATGTTACTGAGTTCTGGGTTGCTTACTCACCCTCTGGAGTTAGTTTCCAGGTTCTTCTCACCTCAAACAGAGACTTGAACAAAACAAGCAAAAACAGTGACAAAGTTTATTTGAGAGAGTAAAGTGAAGAGTAGGGGAGGAAGTGGCTCTGTAGAGTGAACTTGGGCCAAGTAAAACGGGAAAAAAGCAAGATAAAAGAACATTCTGGAGAAAGCAGGGTGTGTCATTTTGAGGAAAAACACTACAGCACATTCTTCTTGTGTTGCCTGTCCTTTTATGCACTCCAAATCTCAAGGAAACCCATGAGAACTTCTACATATTGGTCATGAGAGGCAGTGCTGGGATCTCATGCCTTAGGCTGACATCAGGTCTAGGCCATCCTATTGAAAACCTGTTTGAGTACTCATGAAAAGTCCATATGCAGGGCTTTGGAAACTTGTGGGCATGTACCAGGGTCTTGTAATTTATAGGTCTTGCCTATTCCCCTACCAGCTTTGCAATGCCTTTTTCTCCCATCTCATAACTTGAGCTGTCAGTAAATTTTGAACACCTGATTAATAGAGCAGCTTAGGATCTTGCCTTTATACTGAGCTTGAAGTTTCATGGTACATAATTCCTGTGATAGCAACTAGAGAGTTGAGCAAGTAAATGTTGGGGTTACCTGTGATTATAGATTGGTAGGCCACAGTGCAGGGTTAATAGTTGTTTGTTTGTTTGTTTTTAGACATGGTCTCACTAAACAGTTCAGACTGGCCTTATACTCACTATGTAACCCAGAATGGCCTTGAACTCACAGCAATCCTCCTGCCTCAGCCTCCCAAGTCCTGGGATTATAGGCATGTGCCAACCACACCTGGCCTAAAAGGTTAATAGTTTTTAACCTTTTACAAAAGATTACAGATATATGCCTTTACATCTGCTAGATGAGATGCTTTTGGAAGTACTAAGTAAATGAGGCAAGAAATGACTGCTGGAAGAATAGAGAGAAATATCACCATGAGAAAAAGTTTTCCAGTATCATTGTTATAGAAACAAGTTAGTGAAGAATGGCAAGTGTTTTTTTTTTTTTTTTTTTTTTTTGTCACTGGAAGCAAAATTCAAAGCTTACTATTTTGCAAGATCAGTAATAGAAGTAATTTGGCAGTAGAGTAAAATCATTAGATAGAAGTCTTGGAACCTTTCCTAGGATATAGTAAGAGATAGAGTTGAGGAAAATATCAAACAATATTTCCTTAAGCAAGTGGAAGGTGAGTGGAGATAATATTGGGGAGAAACAAAGCATTCATTTATGGTACTCCTGTGGAGAAGCAGGCCTTGTTACAACAACAGTGTATAAGTTTAGTTTTGTTTCCTCAGAGCACCAGTGTATGACTTGACCTGCCAGATCTTTTCCACTCAATTCAAATGGCAACTTATAGCGAAGTATGGTATATGTATTTTGAAATTTCCCTTCATCATTAGGACTTCGAAAGTATATAAAAGTGTTTTAAAGGATGCTGGAATGAGAATTGTGTTTTATTTGCATGTGTGCACACGTATGTATGTATGTGTGTGTGAATCACAGTACCAGACTTCATTTTGAACCTCTCACATATAAGACTCAAGATTATATTTCTGGAAAATAAATGATGTGATGAGCAAAACTTTTTAATAAGATCAAATGCTTAATTATATATGTAATAATTTTAAAATATAAGAAAATGTTTCAGCAGTATAAACCTTTAACTATTAAAAATTCTAGAAATAAAGTGTTAAAATTTGTTCTGAGGACTGGGCACAGTGACACACACTTGGGTTTTTGGAATGATCCTGACCTCATCAAACCAAGAGAAAGAACCTAGTAATTATTGTTCATGACTGACAATCTTGATTATAATTTTTGAGCATCTGTAACAGGTAAAGGGTGGCTGTGAATGAGTTTGGAGAGATGTGGATTTGTGCACTTGGTAGCCTGGCAGTGGTTTTTTGTATGTCTTTAGGTTGGATAGACAGCCCTAAAGAAAAGGAGCATTTTTTTTGGAAGGTCCCACAGTGGTTTTTCTGTTCTTTATGCTGAGGTGTTTTTGTTTTTTTTCAAATTAAGTTTGTTGGTACATTTTTGGTATACATAATGATTACATTCATCATAGGGAATGTGTGCCTGTACATGATATAACTTGATTCTTTTTTTCCGATTCCCTTACCCTCCCTTTAACTCTTTTTGTCCTCTTTATTTACAAAAGCTTTGTTTGCGTGTTTTCCATCTTTTCTCATTTTTTTCTTTTTCCTTCCTTCCAACTAAAATTCAAGCTCCCTCTACCTCAGAGGGCTTTCTAGGAGTCCAGACTGTGGGGCATACAGAGATAGCCCTTCTAAGGGGAAAGATAAGTTGTTCTGTCTGGCTCCCTCTAAAACCAAAAAAGAGACACAGCATCTGGTGGTCCCATTTGGATTTTGAAGGTAATACATCCCTCACTTAGGTGTTTTATTCCAACCCATTTACCAAGTTACTACAGCTGCTAGTTTTGTTTTGTTTTTTGGTACTGGGGATCAAACTCACGTCCTTGCTCTTGCCAGGCAAGCTCTTGCACCGCTGGCTAAATCCCGGGCCCCAGCTGCTAGTTTTGATAGCCATTCTTTTTAGAGTAAGATGGTATCTCAGTGTTGTTTTGATTTGCATTTTTCTTATAACAAAAGACAGATGAACATTTTTTCATGTACCTATTGGCATTTTGTATTTCTTCTTTTGAGAAGTGTCTGTTCATTTTAATTTCTCATTTTTTTAATTGGGTCTTTTGGCAGTCTATTTTTTTTTTTACTTCTTTGTATATCCTGCGTATTAATCTTCTTTCCCAAGCGTAGCAGCTGGCAAATTTTTTTCCCACTCTGTAGTTTGTCTCTTCATTTTGTTGTTTCCTTTGCTCTACAGAAAATTTTTGATTTGATATAATCCCACTTACTGATTTTTGGAGTTATTTCTCATCCAGTTGGGGTTCTGTTCAGAATGTCCTTGTCTATGCCTGTCTCTTCAAGAGTTTTATCTTCCAGCAGGGTTTGGTGTTTCTTTTCTTATATCTAGATCTTTGATCCATTTTGAGTAGATTTTAGTGTAGGGTACAATATGAAACTACAGTCATCCTTTTTCATGTAGAGAAGTAGTTTTTCCCAGCACTCTTTGTTAAAAAGCCTCTTTTTTCTACAACATATCTTTTTGGTATCTTCATCAAAAATCAAATGAATTTTTGTTTTGTTTTTGCATCCTTAGTTCTGTCTCGATCAACCAGTTTCTGTGCCAGTGCTATGCTGTTTTTAATCACGGAAGCTTGGTAATACAATTTGAAGTTGAGGATTATGATGCCTACCACTTTGTTCTTATTGCTGAGGATTGCGTTAGCTGTTCTGGCACCCTTTTGGCTCCATATAAATTTTGTGATTGTTTTTTAAGTTACACAAAGAATGGTGATATTTTGATTGGAGTTGCATTAAATCTGTATGTCAGTTTTGATAATATCGCTATGTTGACAGTATTGGTTTTGCCTGCCCAGAAACAGAGAATTTCTTTCCATTTTCTGATGTTCTCTTCAATCTTTTTCTTTATCATAGCTTTTAGCTTCTTTTGTTAGGTTGAGTCTTAGGTTTTTAAGTTCTTTTGAAGCTATTATGAATGCCATTGATTTCCTGATTTCTTTCTCATGTTTATTGTTGCCATAGCAATGGAACACTATTGATTTTTATGTGTTGATTTTGTATTCAACTACTTTGCTAAATTTATTAGTGTATGTTTTGATGGAGGGCTTTTTTTGGGTTTTCTAAGTAAAGGATCATATTATTTGTAAATAAGGATAGATTGACTTTTTTCCATTCCTATGCATACATATTTTCTTTCTTTTTCTTGCATTCTTGCTCTGGCTACACTTTCAACTACCGGAGAGCCTTGTAATATTCTTGATTTTAGAGAAAATGCTTTCAGTTTTTTGTCATTTTGTATGATGTTGGTAATGGGTTTGTCATAAACGGCTTTTAAATTCTGCTGTAAGAACCTTTTATGCCTAATTTCATCAGTGATTTTTTTTTTTGTTTGTTTTTTTGTGGCACCGGAGATCAAACTCACAACCTCGCACCTACCAGGCAGGCGCTTAAGCCGCTGAGCCAAACCCCCAGCACCAGTTTTTTGAGGCAGGGTTGCACTGTGTAGCTCAGGCCGGCCTTTCGCTCGCGTTGTAGCCCAAGCTGGCCTTGAACTCACAACTCTCCTCCTACCTCAGCCTCCCAAGTGCTTGTATTAAAGGTGTGCGCCACCACGCCCAGCCTTTTTTTCTTTATGAATGAATATTGGGTTTTGTCAAAGTCTTTTTCTGTGTCTGTTGCAGTGATAATGCAATTTTTGTTCTTACTTCCATTTGTTATTTCATTTGTTGATTTATAAATGTTGGTGTATATCTGCATCCCTGGGATAAAGCCAACTTGGACAAGATGTGTGATCATTTTAATGATTTGTTGCATTCTGTTTAACAGTATCTCCTTGAGGAGTTTTTTTTTTTTTTTTTTTTTTTTTTTTTTTTTTTTTTTTTTTTTTTTTTTTTTTTTTTTTTTTTTTTTTTTTTTTTTTTTTTTTTTTTTTTTTTTTTTTTTTTTTTTTTTTTTTTTTTTTTTTTTTTTTTTTTTTCCCTTAAGTCCGTGCTCATTTTTGGTATCGTGATAATTCTAGCTCCAAGGAATAAGTTTGCCAGCGTTCTTTCCCTTTCAGTTTCACAGCAGTTGAGTGAGTATTGGTGCTAGATCTTCCCTGAAGTTCTGCTATACTTCTTTGGTGAATCCATCAGGACCTAGGCTTGTTTTAGTTGGTAGAGTTTTTATTACTGCCTCTTTTTTTTTGTACTGGGAATCGAACTCAGCACCTCATGCTTGCTAGGCAGATACTGCACCAATGAGCTGTATCCCTGGTTCCTACTGCCTCTTTTCTATTGCATGTACTTGTTCAATTGAGGGTCTTTATATTTTCTTGGTTCAGTTTTGGTAATTCATATGTATTTAAGAATTTCTTCTGTTTTTCTAGTTTCTCCAGTTTCTTGGAATATACCTCTTTGAAATAATTTCTTATGATCCTCATATTTTGGCAGTGTTTGTTATGATTTCAGCTTTTTCATTTCTATTGTATTAGTATTTTTTTTTTCTTCTTTTTGGTAACTTTGACTCAGAGTTAATGATACCAGTCTTGTTTATCCTTTCAAAGAACCAATTCTTTGATTCATTGATTCTGTGTTTTTATTTTGTTTTGTTTTTGTTTTTTGTCTCAATTTCATTAATTTGTAATCTGAGCTTTACATTTTTTCTTTATGTAGGTTTCAGATTTGGACTGTTTGTGTTTTTCTACAGCCTTGAGACATGATTAGATTATTTATTTGACTCATGCTTTACTTTTATTGTTTACATTCTGAACTGTAAACTTTCCTCTAGGATGGTTTTCATTGTGTCCTATAGGTTTTAGAATGTTGTGCTTTTGTTGCCATTTGATTCCAGGAAGTTTTGTATTTTTTGTTGAGACATCTGGTGTGATTCTGATGGGCTTTCCCCTATAGGTGATCTGTCTCTTTTCTCTAACAGCTTTTAGTATTCTGTTCTTATGTTGGATTTCTGGGATGTTGATTATAATATGTCTGGGTATAGATTTATTTTGGTTATGGCTAATTGGAGTTCTGTTGCTTCACTTATCTGTATGTCAGTTTCCTTTCCCATATTTGGGAAATTTTCAGCTATTCTGTAAATAGTCTTTTGATACTATTTGTGCTCTCACCTTCCTTTTCATTTATACCTATCAATCTTACATTGTTTTTCCTTGCATCATCTTGCAACTGTTGAATTGTTACTTCCTGATTCCTTGTTATTTTTAAAAGATCTTTCATTTCCTGTTCACTAGTTGCAATCTTGTCTTCAAGGTCTGAAAGTCAATCTTCACATTCATTGAGGCGGTTTTGCCAGCTTTTGATTCAGATTTTGATTTCCTGGATATCTCTTTTCATCTGTTTCATGTGTTCTGTGTCTTTCTTATATAGTTCATTCAAGGCGTCTTTTTGCAGTGCTCCTCAATTTTTTTAACTATGTCTTCTTTAGATGTGTTCAGCATTTCCTTTATTATGTTTATCATTTCTTCTTTTACCTGGGAGATTATTTCTGATCTGAGTTCCTCTACAGCTTCATGGACTTGTTTCTTTACTTCACTTGCTATCATTTCATGTTTCAGGTGTATAGCTTACATTTCCTTCTATGTCCATGTCTCCTAACCTTGTTTGGGGTGGGCTAGAGGGTTGAGATTGCATTTTGCTCTTGTGCTTTGTCATTTTCCTGTATTCCCCTGGAGAAGCTGAATGCAAGGTTTCAGTTGCTTCCTAGGTTGAGGGTATCTGTCCCTACTGCAGGGAGTTTCCCCAGTTGGGTGGGGGTCATTGATCAGGCCTTACCCGATCACTAGTGGCACTTGAAGGCTCCTCAAATATTGGGAGTGTGCTGGGTGGGCATTCAGCACACCCACGTGGTCCTCTGAAGCTCTCCAGCTATTTGAAGTTGCTGGGCAGGACTCTGCCAGGTTCTGAGAGGCCTTCCAAGACTGAACAGCTAGATGGAGTACATTGTGCAGGCCTTCACCTCAGCACTCCAAAGCTTCCCAGCTGCTTGGGGTTGCTGGGTGTGGCCCTACCAGGTTGCAAGTGAGGTGCTGAGCTTGCACGGCTGGATAGGGCTTGCTGTGTGGGCCTTCAGATTCCACCACTGAGCACAGGTGGTTCCCTGGCCACTCAGTGTCACTGGGCAAGACCCAGCTAGGCCCCAAAGGCCCTATTCTTAGGTCCCCGTCTGATTGGGTGCTCTGGGTGGGTGCCTACCAGGTTCTAAGGGGTGCCGAGCTTACGCGCTTAGATGGAGTTCGCTGTGCAGGGCTTCACCTTGCACTACTGAGCGCAGGCAGTTCCCCAGCCTCTTGGGGGTCACTGGACGGGTCCCAACCAAGTTTTGTATTTTTTGCCTGATTTCTTCTGTGATCTATTGATTGTTCAGTAATGTATTACTTAATCTGCATGTGTGCATATATTTTCTGTGGTTTCGTTTGCTGTGATTTCTAGTTTTAGTCCCATGATTTATGGCTTACGCTATGGTCAATTTTGGAAAAAGTTCCATATGCTGTTGAGATGAGTGTGTATTCTTTTGCTGCATAAAATACACTATAGATCTCTTTTGAGACCTTTTTTTCAGCAGTGGGGTTTAACTCTGATATTTCTTTGTGGGTTGTTTGTTTTGTGAAGTTGTCCTATTTATGAGAGTAGAGTATTGTATTCCCCTTTTATGATTGTATTGATGTTTATGTGATCTTCTATGTCCAGTAGTTTTTGTTTTACAAAGTTGGGTATGCCAACATTTAGTGTATATATATTTACTATTGTTTTCTATTCCCTGTTGAGTTGTTCCCAAAACAAGACAACAGTAAATCCAAAGTGGCTGCCATAATATATCTTGCTGTCTTTGAAATAGCTTCTCATGCCATCGGTTATAACACAATCAAACAGAACAAAACTCAACCCAACATAACAATCAGAATGATACAGTGCTTCAAAACATGATAATAGGGAATTAACAATGGCTGCCACCTTCAGAAGTAGATCCCCCCTAGATGCTACACTACGTACTGCTATCCACTGAATAGATGATCAGACCACTGGCCCTAGATCTGCAAGGTCAGTGAAACACTAGAACACCACAAGCATCAAATTGCATTTCACCTCAATAGTTATCGTCACAGCCTATGTTTCTTCAGATCAGCGGGTTGTTTATGGGGGTGTGGAGTGGGGAGCTTGGCTCTTCTTGTTTTCCAGCCTGCAAGCCAGAAGGGGCTGGGGTCTGGCTGTCCTGCCACTGGGCAGTGGCCCATGCATGGCATTGGTTCACAGTGGGGGCTTGCTTCCTGATGAATCCTTGTGCTGTACCCCACACAGGCTGTGAATGACACTGACTCACGGTGAAAGGCTTGGGTCTGGCTGTGCCCCTGCCGGAGGTGGCCCACACATGGTGCTGGTTCTCAGAGGGGCCTTGCTTCCTGATGAATCCTTGTTCTCTACCCGCTGCAGTCTGCGAATGGCACTGACTCACTGGGAAAGGCTGTCCCTCCACCAGCCATGGCCTGTGCATGGTGCTGGTTCATGGGTGGGGAAGACTTGCTTCCTCATGTGTGGCTAATTGAATAACGAAAGGCTGTCACTACCTAGTGTGTGTGCACTACCTACAAAACAGTGTTGTGAACTATCTGTTGGGTGCAAAGTCAATGTGTCTTACAGGTGCAACCTCGTGATATCATTTGGTTAACTTCTTCAACTTCTCTCTGCTTCTGCTGCTTTTCTTGACAACTTTTTAAAAACCTGCTGAGCACATGGAGGATTCTTGCTGCAGTATCCTGTCCTGTTCATCCTTATTCTCATAGATACAGTATAGTTCATGTCTGTCCAGGCAGGCAGGCAGGCCAGGCAGCTTCCTTCCCAAGTGGATATTTGTGCAGCAGACCAGCAGAGTCCGCCAGCCTTTCTGTAGGCACACTTGTATAAAGCACCTTCATCTGTTATACTATCATTACAGACTTTAACTGACTATCCTTTTCAGTTTGTGTTCTTCCTTGATAGTACTCAACAGTGTCTTTTCTGCCATTAACTAGTCTAGCAGAAGTTACCTATTCCCCTAATACCAAATGATTTGTGAGAAAATCAGGCTTCTATGACTTAATGATCAAATTGAAATAAAATCCTATTTCAAAAGAAGACCTCCAAAAGATGAAAATCTACTGAAGAGGGAGAAAATCTATTCTAGCTCTCTTACTCTGCTCAACCAGTGTCTTCTGTATTTCTAAGACAATCAGGTCTTCCTAGAGGTTGAATGAAAATCTACTACCTCTCCCCAAAAACCTTCTGAAGACATCATCTTTGTAATGGAGTACGAAGTTAAACTCAGATTGTCAAAGTACCCTGCACTTCCTCCTCCACTACTTAATCCTTCATTGCCACACTTATGCTAGATACCTGTCTTTTAGGATCTGATAACACCTTATAGGCCTCAGATTCCTTATTTATTCTCAGGACTTCTATCTGGGCATCACATTAGTGCCAGTTTCTCAAATCCCTTGTTACTGTCAGCTGTGGCCTGTCTCTGCATACCTAAAATTCCTAGCAGTCTACCATGTGTCAGTAGATTTTTAGAATAAGTCCAAGTACGTGGGCAACCCATGGCAGGAGAAGAAGAGGTGGGAGCATTCTAGGTGTCCTTGCAGTTCAGGCATGGCTATCCTAGTGGCAGTGGTAACAGTGACAGTGGCTCCTGGGTTTTTTTCTCTTAGTCTTCTGAGATTACTAAAATAGAAAGATAAATTCAAACCCCTGTGGGGTAAATTGTGTAACTATGAGATGGGTGTTGGTTTTTAAAAAAAAACTTAAAGTTTCCACAAACAAAATCACTTTTTATATGTTCGTAAGAAGAGTGTAGTACTGTAATCTGAGTTCTGATGTTTAAACAGTGTTTGCCTTTTAGGAGAGAAAAGTAGAATATGCTTGAAATTAAGAAAGCTATAGAAAATAGCTATTAGAAAATGTTCATGCTATCTGAGGATAGTATAGCTAACTGATCAATCTGACATGCCTTAAAAAATTAAAATGGAACTGTATCTTAAATTATTTTCTCTTGATGTTCTTTAGTATTTCACTTTAAAATTTTTGTATGGTTGGTAACAGTTTTTAGTCCCATTTGACTATTTATGATAACACAGTGCTTTGAATCAACCACAAAATTGTAAATAGTTGTCTTTGTTACTTTCTTGTCACTGGGACACCATTAATCGACACCCACAATTTAAGGGAGAAAAGTTTTATTTTGGTTTAGTTTGTAAAGATTTCAGTCCATGGTTGGTTAACTCCATGGCAGAGGAACATGGCAGAAGAAAAGCACTTAGGGCATTGCAGCCAGGAAGCAGAAAGAAAAAAATGGAGGACCCTCCCAGGCCACGCCCCCATTTAACTTGCTTGCCCTAGCCATATCCCACCTATGATCCCGTGAGGCTTTGGAGGGGACATCTACATCTAAATTCTAGCAGTAGTGATACAGATTGTAGGCTACTAACAATTTATGCATTCTCAATTATGGCACAGTCTTATATACTTTTTGCAAAGCCATGTTTATTAACAATTCTTTTTTTTTTTTTTTTTGCAGCATCAGGGATCAAACTCACAACCTTGCACTTGCCAGACAGGCGCTTAAGCCACTGAGCCAAACTCCCAGCCCTAGTTTTTTGAGGCAGGGTTGCACTATGTAGCTCAGACCAGCCTTGCGTGTTGTAGCCCAAGCTGGCCTCGAACTCACAGCACTCCTCCTACCTCAGCCTCCTGAATGCTGGGATTAAAGGCGTGCACCACCACGCCCGGCTTATTAACAATTCTATTACAGATTTTTTTTTTTGAGTCATCAGACATATAATAAAGGACTTTTAGTGCAGGTGAAGGCTTTTTCTTCACAGTGAAGTAAAATACTGTAGTATTCTGTAGGAGATCCGTATAAATTAATATAAAAATTTCCTGCCCTTGGATTTCAAAGGAAAACAAAATATGCTGTACAGCTGTGAAAAACTAGGGTTTGTGAGATCGGGTACTTGTTAAAATTATAAAGCAAAGCAAAGTTTATAATCAGCTATCCCTCGAAACTTCTTCCCTGGTCTTGCCTAACTCTTGAGTCTACTCCTGTTTTTCCTGCTCCGATATCCAGTCCTCTTATATTGTTCACCTTATAAAATTTATACACTGGACTGCTCTTAACATTTTTACCTCATCAGAGATAATAGTTTAATTGGCACTTTAAACTATTATGGAACAACGGTGGAAATGGTTGAGCACAGTAAATCATTGAAGTTCCTTTATACTTCCTGCCCTTCAGTTTTTATCGTGGTGCTCAGTTTCCCACAAGATGAGACATGACCATTAATTATAACTGTTTTCCTCAAATCTTTTTAATTTCTTGTGACCTGAATCTGAATTAAATATAAATAACTACCCTTAAAACCCAACCCTATTCCGTATTTTGACCATTTAGTACAGGATATAATTTCACATGGAAGAAACCACTTTCTTTGAGAGAAAAAACGTCATGCTTCCTAATCATCTTCTCACATAAAACATATCAGATGTTTAAACTACTCTCCATGTGGCAAGTAAAACTCTGAACTTTACAGGTAAAGCACCCCTCAAATCCCTGTCTTTTCTTGCTCTTAAATTTCTTTTTCTCAGCTGGGTGTGGTGGCACATGCCTTTAATCCCAGCACTCTGGAGGCTGAGGTAGGAGGAGCATTGTGCGTTCAAGGCCGGCTTGGATTACAACATGCGCACAAGGCTGGCCTGAGCTACATAGTGGGACCCTGCCTCAAAAAACTGGGTTGGGAGTTTGGTTCAGTGGCTTAAACGCCTGTCTGGCAGGCGTGGTGTTGTGAGTTTTGATTCCCAGTACCGCAAAAAAAAAAAAAAATCTTTTTCTCCTATTACTGTACAGCTGTATGCACCAGTGTCCTCACCAATGCAGGGATGAAATGAAGAATATCTGTTGTCCTCTTTCTCCCAAGGGGACAGGAGAGGGATCATGTCCTCCTTCCTTATCTTTCCATTTCTTTTTTTCTGATGGAAGTGTAGGGTCAATTGTGGTCCCATCAAACTATGAATGGTTAAAAGGCTAACTGTTGCAGGTAGGTAAATTAATGTCCTAAACTAATTGTAATACCCATTTCAGTAAAACTTAAAAAAAGAAAAAGAAAACTGGTTAAGCCATGTGTAGTGGTGCATGCCTGTAATCCCAGCACTTGGGAGGCTGAGGTAGGAGGATCACTGTGAATTCAAGGCCACCCTGAACTGCATAGTAAAACCCTGTCTCAAAAAGACACAAAAACAAAAAAAAAAAAGGAGGGATAGTAATACTTAGACCCACTTCATGAGTTTGTTTTGAGGATGAATGTGTTGAAAACACTTTGAAATGTGTATACAGGCATATTTACAAAGCATGATACTCACAATTTAATTTCTAGTTTGGGTTTTCTTATTTTAACTGTAAAAGCCAAGTGATTTTCAGATGTACAATTTATTCATTCAGAGATTGAAAAGTTTTTCTAAATTCTAAGATCTCTGTGGATTTAAAAATTACATAGTTCTTTCACCAGGTAATCTGTGATGAAGTCTTTTCATTTTGTATTTGTAAATGCCTTGAAAATCAGAAAAGTAATGCATATACAAAAAATACAGTGTACTGAAGAGAAAGTTAGAGGCCAGATATCCATGAATTTAGCTGAAGTCTAGGCTGCATGTTTACTAGATGAGACTACCCAAAGCTTATCAGAGATTAGATGCTACAGAAATGGTATTAGAATTGTGATAGTAGAGGTAGGGAGATACTGGAGCATTTGGAATATCTGCTCACAGTGTAGAAATTCTTGTTAGAACTTTAGTTACCTAGCTCTGAAATGACAGAAAACTGGAAACGTAAGTGTTAAGAATAGGAACCATGACCTGTCTTTTTCAAGTTAACAAAACTGCACCAAAAAAGTTTGGAGGTCAAGTTCTATCAAGGCAGAGAGGCCTGGGGAATACCCTGAGCTTTCAGCAGATGAGCCTAACAAAAGGTAAATGTTAGCCTACAAAAATCCAAGGAGTCAGCCATTTACTGAAGTAGCTAACAAAATAAAAGCCATTGCTCTTCAGAAGAAAAGAACCCAGAGTCATAGCATACTGCTTCATACTGAATTTTTAAAATTTTCAGCTATGTTAGCAGTAACAGTAACAGATGATCACAGTGGAGAAAAGAGCATGCAATAGAGATCATCTCGGAGAAGTCCCAAATATTCAATAGAAAAGGCTTTAAAGTCACTTATAAATACTGTACAGTGGTACAAAAGTTAATTCAAAATTCTTTACAGACCAGAACATAAAAAGAAAAACTATAATCTTCTGGAATATAACAGGAAACTTTTGGGGAAAGAAAAATTTGTTACCTCACAATATATAAAAACTGTAAAAGAAGGAAATTGATAGTTCGACTTTATCAACATTAAAAGATCTTTTCAGAAAGCATTAAGAAAATGCAAATGTCTCCAAAGCGAACATTGCAATTCTTCATTACAAACATGCACTAATGTAAAGGAAAAAACCTAACAAATTAATAATATTAGTGTGGGAAGTCTAAAACTAATAGCTTCATTTCCTGACCCACCCCCACCATGTAAAAAGAAGGAAAATGAAAGTAAAGATAAAAGTGAAAAGTATTTTGTATGGAACTTTACAAATAATGGTTATTTCTCTGTATCTGTGTTTCTGTGGGATTTACCACATTGTCATTATTACTATAGCTATTTATTTGCAGGCTTTTATTATGTTCCTCCAAATGTTTGACATTTAGATTGATTATTCATTCAAATCCCTAGAAATAAGCATAATGCCTAACACACAATTGAAATGTAATAAAATTTTAAATTATATTGAATTATTTTATCTTCAAAGTGAAACCAGGTAAGTATTCTAAGAATATTTAGGCAAATTATTGGCTCAAAATCTTTATACCGCTCATCTTTCCTGCAAATTAGATCTTCAAGACATTGAATATTGTTCAGAGTAAGTCACTAGACCAAGAAGTTCATTTTTTGTCTCTGGTTTAAGATTCTGGGATATTAAGTAAAAGATGTCTCTTTGCTTACGAGCAGTGATTGTGGATAGTGTATGATATACATATGAGCTTTGCACATAAGGCATACTCAAAAGAAACAGATGATACTTTCCCTTTAGCATGTGAAAGCATGTGCAGCTGGGTTCATTCTTTCCTCGTGTTTTCTTTTACAGAATGATATTATATCATCCTATTGGCATCTAATTTTACATGGTAAAGAAGTTACTACTTTTCAAAGTTTTTATGAACATGTGTTTTTAATGTTTAAAAGTAGTATTACTTTTTAGGACAAGATAATGAGTAGTTAGCAATTTTTTTTTCAGTACTGGGAGTTAGGCTCAGTCTTCACATTGAGCTACATCCGAGTCCTTTTTTATTTGTTAGGGTTTTTTTGTTTGTTTTTGAAGACAGAGTCTTGCTAAATTGCCCAGACTATGCTCAAATTTAACAATCCTGCCTCTGCTTCTCAGACTGCTGGGATTATAAGTATGTACCACCGTACTGTGCTGTAGAAAACTCTTGATCTTGAAATAAAGACTTTCACAGGAGGCAGTATACCATGTGCAGAAAACTAGCAAAGAGTACATTTGTGTTTTCAGGACTCTGGCATTATGTTTGATGTCACCTGTCTAGCACGAAGTATCTGAAAAAATATTGTAGCTTCCCTAGTGTCACATTGCCTTTGACTATACCTACCTTGTAGACTTCCCTTTTCTTTCATTATTTCTTGTTTTTACCTTCCTGTCTTCCTTGTTTATATTTTCTTATATTTATATATTTTTTAGCTGATCTATAAAATGTAATCCTCAGGATTCCTTTATTGCCTTTAAGCCAGTGATCAAAACCTAGAGTTAAGGATTAAACTTTAAAAGTTAGAGATAGTGAAAATAGGGTAATTCATCTTTTTTTCAGAAAGTATCATTGATTCAGATATGGTTATGAATATTTATTAACGTTTTAAAAATCAATTTTGAGTAAAAGGCAGATGTTACAAATGATCAAGTTGTAATTTTCTCTCCTACAACATTAAATATAATGAAGTTTCATATTATTGCTTTTATTTTTTTTCCATACATCACAGTGAACAGTATTCAACCACATCACTATACTGAAAATTGTTGTCCCATTTGACCCAACTATTCCACTTCTGAGCATATTCCCAAAAGAGTTGAAAACATCATACCACAGCGATATATGTGCACCCATGTTTATAGCAGCACAATTCGTAATAGCTAAATCTTGCAAAAAACCCAAGTGCCCATCAACTGAGGAATGGATAAAAAAGATGTGGTATTTTTATACAATGGAGAACTACTCAGCTATAAAGAAGGATCACATTGAGGCTTTTAGAGGTAAATGGACATGACGTGAGACCATACTCATTAAATGAAATAAATCAAACTCACATATGTAAATACCATGTTGTCTCCCTAGTGTAAGAAACTGAAAGAGTAAATAAGATACAAAATCTTTAATAAATATTGTGAAAGGGTAAGAAACTGCTCAAAGGGGAAAAAATAACTCAGGGAAAAGGAAAAAAGAAGGAAGGGAGAAAGAAAAAAGATACAAATTTGTATATACACACTTAAGAAAGCTGAGATGATTGTATTACTAATTCTATTAGTTCTTGAAACAAAACAGTTAATATTCATAGGATTAGATCAATTTTGCATGTTTTTATCTGATAATCTGAGTAACTCTTTGAAGATAACTACGCAAAATAACAACGTTAGTTATGTTCCCACCACCTTGTTTTGAAAGCCTAATTGTTATTGTTTTGGGTTCTTTGTTATTGTTATTTGTCTGTCTCTTTTGTTTCTTGTTTTTCTTGTATTTTGTTTTGTTTTGTTTTTCCCTCCACTATGGAAAAGGTAGATGTACATGTATAGGCTTATATACATGCCTAGAAGTTCTCCTAAAGAGTTTACAAGAATTGACTTTATTACATGTGATGGTATGTACAGCTACTTTGAAGAAAATGAGACATGATGGTAGCCATTGCTGATTTCCTATTATCTTGTTTTAACGTCCAATAATGCTTTTATTCTTTGTTTTGATTGGTTTTAGTCTGTTTTGTATTATTTGATTTCAAGGTGTGTGAAGGTATGGACAGCTATTTTGAAGAGAACAAGAGACATGATAGCCATTGCTGATTTTTCTACTGTCTGGTTTTGAAGGCCTATAATGCTTTCATTCTTTTGTTTTGATCAGTTTTATACTATTTTGTTTTGTTTGAATTCATCATGTGTGAAGATATGGACAACTATTTTGAAGAATATGAGACATTGTGGTAGCCACTGTTGCTTTCCTATTGTCTTGTTTTGAAGTCCTGTGTTGCTTCCATTGTTCTGTTCTGATCTGCTTTGTTCTATTTTGTTCTGTTTTGTTTTATTCTCTTTAAAATAAAGAACAAAAATAAAAAATTTAAAAGGAAAGAAAATTGTTGTAGTCAGGGTTTATAAGGAGAACAATTACATACAGAAAACATACTTTATAGTATTATTTATACTGGTCACCCAAGGAGTCAAATACAAAGAAAGTGCAGAAAATCTGTCCACAACACCAAAGACCTGGAAAATCCAGCCAAGGGCCTATATCCCATGGCAATAACCTGCATGAGTTCAGCTGAAAACCTGGAGCCCACGATGATGACCCATGCCAGTCTATCCCATGAATCTGCGCTGGGAACGCCCAAAGGTCAGTGGTGGAAGCTAGAAAGTCTATGCCAGCAGGGTGAAGAATCTGTTCCAGCAGGTTGAGGGTTCTGCAGTGGAGCCAAGAAGCGATGCTCAAAGTAAGGACCAGGGCTCCCCTGAAAAGTACCACAGCCATCCTTAGTGACAATGAAGTCCCAAGCTCCTCCAAGGATGAGAAGAGCTGAGTACATATCAGGAAGCCAGTTTGACAATCTTCTGGAGATTAAACAGCAAACATCTTCCCCTTCAGAACCAGGCAGTGATGCTCAAAGTAAGGGCCAGAGCCCCTCGAAAGAGAACTACAGCCATTCTCAGCAACAAGGTCCTGAGCTCCTCCAAGGATAATAGCCAAGTTCATATCAGGGAAACCACCATGGCAGGCTTCTCCAGAAGAACCAACAGCTCTAAACAACAACACTTAGGAGAACGCACAATGCTACTCTTCCTCTGCAGGTCTCTTTTTCATACTGGCAGCAGTTCTCAGGTAGGTCATCCACGCTCAGTACCATACTGATTCAGTTCAGCTGGTGTTTAAATTGACCACCAGTTACCAATCCACTACCGAAATGAGCTGAATAAAAGTAGTGTGATGACCTTTATATTACACAGGTATGTTTCAGGACTTCCGTTATAACAGGTAACTTAAAGAAATAAGTTTCCAACTTTCATTAGGAACATAATCTAGTCTTGTCGAAGGTATGTTTGGAAACTTTCAGAAACTCCATGTTTTTTTCAGTCAACTATAGTTTTGTCCTCATGTATTTCTGATTTTTTTACCTTTATACTTCTTGTCTTCATTCTCCAGAAACATCTAAGAGTTCAGAATTACGTTTTCCTTTCTTTTCTTAAAACTGTCCTGCCTTAGATATTTTTCCGTAACTTTGACTTTCAAGGTTCCATGGTTTTATCATGGCTCACACCAAATCATACTGCCTGTTTAGAAACCTTCCTACTTCTCTCCAGGCAATACTCGTCTGCTTGTCACTTAACTCTGTTTTGTAGAGCGTTGAAAACAATTTGTAGCTTGTTTCCTCACTCATTCCATGCTCTAGAACTATGCTAGAGACTGTGGGTAATATCCATGTTTCTTATCTTCACAGAACCCCCAGACTTGTAAGTACCAGTGTTTTCTAAAAATTAATGTACAGCATTATTGAGCAAAGTGTAGGATTTTGTGGATGAGTGTGAACAGCCAACATGAGTGGGGTGTATCTTTTGATAAAACCTTCTTGAAGAAATAATGTATTTTAATAGAATTTTTTACATATGTGTTTCAAGTTTTCATGTGTAGGCTTATATATTTTAATAAAGTTGTTTTGTATGTTAGTTTGTTATGTAGATTTTTAATGTATCTGATATACTGGGTAAGAGGAAAGGTTCTCTGTTCAGCTTTTCCCTGTGGAAAGCCTGTCTTAGCACTAATACCCTGAGATTCCCTGTATGATTGACTCTGTTTCCAGCTCAGCAGTTTCCCACTCACCTATTTGTTATTGCAGTGCTAATTCATTGCTGATTTATTTTCTGTTTTACGTTCTATGTATAGTAAAGCAAATCTGTCCTCAGTGTTCTTTGTCAGAACCATCTAGAATTTGTACATCTTCATATGATGATATTTCCTTTGAGAAAATTCTTTAGGGACTCTGATCAACAAAATTTGCTATTTTATAACACTGTCTTATCATCTCCTAAATCACTTTTAATTCTCCTTTGTGACCTTTGCTAAAATCTTGTGTATTTTCTAAGAAGTCCTTATATATCTATATTAAATTTATTCCTAGATACCTTATCTGCTGCTATCGTGAATATTATTTTTTCTGTTATAGTTTCTTAAATTTTTACTACAGTTGTGTGGAAAGACTATTTCTTAAAACTTGCTCTTGTATGCACTGTAGTACCTTCATTAAAGTAGTACAAGATGCTGTAAGATCTAACACTGCCAGCTGTGGTGGAGCACGTCTGTAATTCCAGAACTCAGGAGTAGGCTGAGGCAGAAAGATTGCCATGAGTTTGAGGCCAGTTTAAGCCAAATAGTAAGTTCAAGACCAGCCTGAATTGCACAGTAACACCTTGTCTAAAAAAAACCTAACATGGTGTTTTCAGTGGTATGCTACTATTGAATTTTCTCACTTGGCTGGCAGTCCAGTATTCTTGATTCTGACTAGTGAGGGCTCTTTTTTTAAAAAATGCTGTTTTCATTCTTACACTTTATGACTCTTTTATGACAGTTTTTTGTGAAAAGGCAATGATGAAAGATGTGGTTACTGCTCATCTATATTTCTGAATTTTTTTAAGTTTCTATAAGAGTTACTTCTGCTTAAAACCTTTGCCTTTACACAAATTTAATGTGTTTCTTATAGAATACTTTATTTTTTCAGTGTACTTTAAAGAAACAAACCCTTTTCTGTTCCCAGCCTGCTCATGTTATGCAGCTCCTTTTGCTTTGGCTGAGAGTTCCATTCTGCCTCATGATAAACACCTTCATATCTCATTATATCTTAAACTACATAAGCGCAAGGAGTCTTACAGAGGGAGCATACTGTACTATTTAAATGAGCCATGACAAGCATAGGAGTGGAACTTATTGCTGGGAAGTAAACCAGGTGGTATTAAAGGGGCTTGCTCCATGTGGTAGTTGCTCAGTCCGTTAATATTAAGGTAGAAACTGGAGAAGTAAATATCCTACAGCTACTAATTTCCTGGGCAGATAAAACAGTCACACTATGCTTGTGTATTTTCACCTCTTCATGTAAAATTGTGTTGGCGGATATTTCTTTGTACTTCTAGCTCTGCCTTTTTATTTATTTTATTGGCAGGCTTGCTATGATAAAATTCCTCAGTCCTTTAGTTTCAAGACTCTAGGAGATGAATTGAACTGTTAGTAAGTAGACCCTGCAGTTCAACTTGCTAGAGGTGAACCCTTGTGTGATAAAATAATCTGATGTGACACTGTCAGTGATTTTCACATGTGAAAGAAACTATTGGCCAGGACGGATGTACATGTACAGTTGAGTCAGTGCTATTCTGAATGTTAATTACTTTTTTCATATTTATTCCATCTGTTAGAATATATACAATTATTTTTACAAGGCACAAAAACTGTCATGATTAACTCACATACAAATAAAAATATTATGGTTGGGAGGTTTCGTTTGGGTATAATATAGACAAATGCCACGTTGTTTCCAGCCACCAGTCAGAAGTGCTGATGGTCTCCAGAGCAAGAGCAACTCTAGAGATCATTCACAATATGGCAGTGCTCATTACTGTTCCATCTTTTATCATTAAAAGGTAGTTATTTTAACAAATCTCATCTGTTGTCAGGTTCTGTGGAATGCCTTAAAAAGAAAAATATGTCAATTTTGGTTTTTATACCCCTAAGGATAGCTAATCAGGTCATGTAATTTTGGACCAGTAAATAAAGGAATAATTGAGTTTAATAAATGTTACATTAAATAAATTCTTCGTGATTTTGAATCAGCATATAATTTTCTTCTTTTCAGCTCCCTGTCCCCTACTTTATGGTGCTATATAGAATACTGTAATGAGTCCACAGGCTCTATAATCATGTTAGGTAAGAAATTTGTGGTTTTTCAGTAGTTGAGATTATTGAAGTTGCACACTGAATTCAAATGAAGTGACTTCTCCATGATGTGAACTCTGGAGTGTCATTATTTTGAGTAATTCTTTGCTATATATATCTACCGCTTCTCCTCCTATCACTTTTTAAACTTAGGTACATTCCTATTGATTCCTGCTGGTAAAACTTCAAGCTAGTGCCAGAGCATCTCTTTAGTTTCCAGTCGTTGTTTAGGTAAGTTAAATTCTTTTAGATTTTAAAATTTAGAATCAAGCATTGACTATTTCTTTTTTAGGTAAGAGGATTCATGTCCTCCAAGGTCTTCCTCCTCCATTTCAGTTTTTATAGCTGTATCCTAAATTGAAAATTTCAACCTAGAAATTACTGTGTATGTCATTGACTACATACTGTATTTAACTGTAGGTTAATGAAGAGTACTAAATAAAATTATTATGGTATCTCTTTGTACTCTATAGAGGATGTCATATGAGTATTAGTAGCTTTGATTCACTGGAAATTCCAGCTGAATACTGACAACATGGTTCAGAGTTTCAGGAGATAAATGTCAATGATCATGTTTGTGTATAGTCATTGTCCATGTGTAAGACTATTTCATTATTTTAAAATCAGCAGTATTGCTCTTATGGCAGGGTTATGTTGTATGCTTTGGCAGGGTTGTGTCCTGGACTTGGACAAGGATAGAGTTAGATTAGAATCAGTAGCTTCTTCTTATAGTATTTTTTTGCAGTTGAGGTTCTGTTTCTTTAGCTGTGTTTTGTTTTGTTTTGCCTGAGTAGTCTTGATTACTTCATGAGCGAATTTCTTGAAAATACGGGAGTATTGCAGTAGATTAACCAAAAGTAAAGACTCAGATAAAGAAGAAAAATCCCTCTTATTTAGTTATGTGTTGAAACACTAAAACAATGTATATTTCACGTGAACAATCAAAAAGTACTTGAAATATATTCAAACTCAGCCGGGCATGGTGGCACAAGCCTTTAATCCCAGCACTCAGGAGACTGAAGTAGGAGGAGTGTTGTGAGTTCGAGGCTGGCTTGGGCTACAACATGAGCGCAAGGCCAGCCTGAACTACATAGTGCTACCCTGCCTCAAAAACCTAGGGCTGGGAGTTTGGCTCAGTGGCTTAAGCACCTGTCTGTCAGCACAAGGTTGTGAACTCGATCCCCGGTGCTGCAAAAAAAAAAAAAAAGAAAGAAAGAAAAATATATTCAAACTCAAATCATATATCTTCTATAAAACAAGTCCATTTCTTTAGAGTAGGCAAATGTCTCCAAACACTCTTGGTTCCAGCATAGTGAACAAACTCTTCATGACCTCTAGGCCAAAATAAATAACCTAACAATTCCTAACAGTACTTAAATTTATACAGCTTAACTATTTATGTTGTAACGATTTTATGATCATAAAAAAAGATGCACATTAATGATAATATACTGAAATAAAAATATTTTAATTTTACTCATAAATAATCACAGTTACTTTCTGATAGAACATATGGTTGTTAGGCCAGTGCAGCATTTTAAACCTGGGAATTAATTTAGACACCACCATCTTCATTTCTTGTTCCACATTGATTTCTATGTAGCATAGTGCTGTACTTTTAATCATAGTGCTATGATCTAATTATTTATGTCCTCTCCCCCTGAATATGCAAAGGATGAATTCCTAATCCCTATAGTGATGATGTTAGATGAGACTTTTAAGTGGGAGCTCCACCTTCATAACCTGGGATTAATAGTTTTGTACAAGAGAACCCAGAGACTTTATCCCTTCCACCATGTGAGAAAAACAGAAGGCATTACTATGAACCAGAATGTGTACTGTATTTCTCTTAATTTAGAAAGATCTACCTACTAGAATAGTTGAGTAACTGCTGACTTCTCACTACATGGCAGAGAGCAGACCAGGATGGTATGCAACTGAATCTTGAGAGGGGAGAGCAAAAGGACTGAACTGAGCAAAGGCACCTATTTTTTTAAAAACCTGCTGGTCAGATGAGTCACAAAGGAATGAGACTAGCAACAAACATAAAAATGTGGGGTATCAAAATGTCACTCTAACAAAAGGAACATTGTATGGGAATGTAGAAAGCATACAATCAAGCTCATATTTTGTAACTGTCATTGTTGGCTATCTTTCCTGCTATGTTTTTTGAAGGACAGGTACAGAGGTTTTACCTCCCCCATTTCTCTTAATTGTAGGGGATCAGATAATCTCAGATTTCCAACAACTATAAAACAGACACAGCTACTTTGTAAGTAAAACTGACCACTATCTTCTCTTCCCAAAATTTTAGTAAGAGCCTAAATTTATTAATATTTGCTTTTATTAAACTGTAGTAATGTTAGAGGTATGAAACCGACCTCAGTTAATACAAAAGGTCTTATGAGCATAAGATAAGAACAGAAAGAACTGTGACTTTGGCCCTTGTTTTTAGGAAATAATTCATTAGTTTTCATTGTCACTTCTAATCTAATTATATAGTTGTCCATTAAAGGTAACCTTTCATTTTGCTGTGAGCATCTGAAAGTTTTTTTCTACATGTGTGAAATTGTAATGGTTTTTCTGATGATCCAAGCAACGAGGACTGAACTAATATACTTGTTTTAGACCAGAAATTCTTGGAAATGATAACTGTCCATGATATAGCATTTTCAAGCACTGTTCATTTAAAAAATGAGCAGTTGAGCTGGGCATGGTGGCGCATGCCAGTAATCCCAGCACTCAAGAGACTTAGGCAGGAGGATCACTTTGAGTTTGAGGGCAGCCTGGGCTACAAAGTGAGTTCAAGGTTGGTCTGAACTGCAAGAGAAACCCTGTCTCAAAAAGACAAAAACAAACAAAAACAAAGCAATTACTTTATTATTAATTAATCCTCTAGCTATTTCACTTGATAAACCAAGCCTTCTTTTTTCCTGTGAAGATACATTATATAGCAAAAAAAAAAAAAAATTTTACCATCTGACTTGTATGAAACTTCATTAGGTTTGAACAATATAAAACTTTTTCATTGACTGTATATGATCAAGTCTGAGTCTTTACTATGTAAAGTTAAACTAGTTATTATTTGTTACCCAAAGTGTATACTTTCATTCTTTGAAAAATTATATGCCCCTTCTACATATACATGCACGCATGTGCGTGCACGCACACACACACTCTCTACATGCTTTTGTCTTATGCATCTTGGGGCAGGGGTTGGATAGTATGATTTCTTCTGTGAGGCATGCATTTTCTACTGAGCAACTGCTATTTGCATTATTTCATCAATAGCTAGGGAAAGAAATGGGATTTTCACATCTGTTTACCTTGAGTGGAGTTTTTGATCTGAAGTTAGTATTGCTGACAATTGGAACTTTGAACTTGACCTTTATCTTTTTTTTTTTTTTTTTTTGTACCAGAGATTGAACTCACAGCCTTGCACATACCAGGCAAGTGCTTGAGGCACTGAGCTAAATCCCCAGCCTTGATCTCTATCTTACAGGTTAAGTTAACAAAGGTATTAAAGAAAAACAGTTGTCAGAAGCAAAAGAAAGTGATGTGGTTTTTGGTGACCTAGAAAGCCATTGGTAGTAACAATGAATGACAAGTCTGTTTTTTTCTGAGAGAAGTAAAGCAGTTTTTAAAATTTATGCACATTTGATATATTAGGTTTGGTCGATTATTTCCTCACTTGTAATATATTTTTAGGCTTGAATCATCGACTATATTACAAAGTTCTGTAGTTGATGGTTCCATATGAGTTGTTTTTTTAAGTTCCTTTCAAGGTTCCTTTCTACTACTGTAATTTCTGCTGTAGCCATTTTAATTTTAACACTTAATGCACTATCCCTGGATCAGTGTCGTCAGTCATTGTAACTCTTTTCTTAGCTACAAACTGCGGCATGTGAAATGAACTGTGTGCAGTGGTGCAAGCCTGCAGTTCCAGCACTTGGGAGGCTGAGACAGGAGGATCACCACAAGTTCATGGTCAGCCTGGAGTACATTGTGAATTCAAGGGATGTGGAATATTCAGGGAGACCCTGTCCTAAAAATAAATAAATAGATAAATAAATAATCAAACTATGTGACTATAAATGCTAGAATGATTTCTGTCATTTATTTTTGTGTTTCACAGGTTACTTCACTATCCCTTGGGGTTTTCTTTTTAATAAAAGCCTGAATGATATTCCTATTATAATAAATGCAAAATATTAATAGGATAAGGTTTTATTTTTCTTATACAATAAAAAGTGTATAGTTAGGCAATTTCAGGCTGTTACACTGACCCTGTGATACCACAGAGGTTCTTTCATTTTTCCACTCTCGGTGTATTGCTTTCCTCCTCATGCCTGCAAAATGGCTGTGCAGAGTCCTTTCATGCATATTGCAGACTATAAAGAAAAACAATGGGGAAAAGTTATTGCCACCTTAGTCTAACTCTGACACAGTAGTAGCCATATCAGAGAACCACCAATATATTTTCTCTTCTTATTGACCAGAACTGTAATGTAAGTCATGCCAACTTACCCCTATCAGCTCCAACGGATCCTGGATAATCACGTCTTAGTTTGGTATTGAGTATATAGTGCAGAATCCAGATTCTATTAGTAAACAGAGATGACAGAGAACAACTTTCCTGTTCTATAACATATTAATTCCTTATTGTCTAGCGTTTTGTTTTGTTTTGTTTTTGTACCAGGGATCAAACTGCCTAGTGTATTAAGCTGTTAATCTTAGATAGGATTACAAGCCTTGAGTCAAGCTTTTAAAAGCACTAACCACTGAAAAAGAGGGTAATCACCATAGGTAACTGAAACTTTATTCAAAGTAACTTGTCAAAATCTGTGTAAACAACAAAATGTTCCAGTTTTTTGTCATAACTTCGTGTATCTTTTAAAAATGCGAAATATGATCTCTAAAATATCTTCATTGTATGTGTGTGTGTGTGTGTGTGTGTGTGTGTGCATGTGGTATTGATGGGCTGAAAGGAAATACAAATCTGCCTTGCTGATATGCTCCCATTATGCCTCTTTCATTAGTGTTTTCTTCACAGTCTGTTGTAGAAAGATAAAAAGATGTTAAATTTTAACTCCAAGAAGGTGACTCATTCACTCTGGAGCCTGAAAAAGTTATTTATCCTCTGTGGGCCTCTTGTTTCTTCACGTCTGAAATGAGACCACTGGCCGTAAGAGAAAAGTAGGCAAAGAGCAAAAGCAGTTCACAGAAATGTATACACAGATGGTCAATAAACCTGTAGGAAAATATTAAACCTTACATTATGACAAAAGAAAACTCATTTAAATAAAAGATACCTTTCTTTAAAAATCTAACATACGATTTAAAGGAATAAGTAAGGGCTGAGAGTACAACTCAGTGGTAGAACATGTGCTTAGCGTGCCTGGGACCCTGAGTTGAATCTCTAGCACCAATAAAAAAGAAAAAGAAACACGTACTCTTGGGCACAATCAACTGGTCAAAAATAGTGAAGTTTTCAATAGGACAACTGGTTGTATCTCTCAACAGCTTTAAAAATGGACAAAATTTATTTCTCTTTGTTTTTTGCAGAGTTGGGGATCAAACCCAGTGCCTTGCACATGCTAGGCAAGCAGTGTACCACAGAGCTGTACCGCCTTCCCAAATTTATCCTCAGACTTTATTCCTTTTCTATTACTGATCTTCTTATAAAATATTCTGTTCATTTATATTCTAGTTTTGCTGCATCATGGGAAGGAAGAGATAAGTGGTGTACATTGAATTTACAGAAAGACAAGTGAATCATGTCTTGTGCTTTTCACCACTTTATAAAACTGATAATTGTATGACCTAAAAATGTAAATCCACAATTTAAAATAGTTAAAAATCTTTCTAAAGCTAATAGGCACTTTTAGGCTAATACAGCACTAATTACTATTGTATCTATAAGAAAATCTTTTGACAAATGCCCCTCTAACCAGTAACCTACTTACTGGATTAATACTTCCTTTCTTTTCTGTAAACCATATCAGTTGATATCCAGAGGATGTAGAACAGGTATTAGATTATTCTCAGATATAGCATGCAGTCTCAACTAACCTATTGAGTTGTATTATTATTAAAAATTACTTGGTATGTGTTTGCAGTACATAATGATCACATTCTTGTGGGGAATTGGTACATTTACAAATATTTTTCTGAAACTAATGCTGAATGTTTTTGACAAAAAGACCCCAGGTTATTAGAAAATTGCTGTTGTTACAAACAGATGCAGTGGTGTGGGACTATAATTCCTCCTACCTGAGAGGCTGAAACAGAGGGATCACTTGAACCTAGGAATTTGAGGCCTTCACAGCAGTCAGACCTCATCTCCAGAGAAGGAAGGAAGGAAGGAGAGGAAGGAGGAAAGGAAAAGAAGGAAAGAAAATTGCTGTTTAGCTAAAAAGATAGTCATTGAGTATCAGTAGAATTTTTTTAAAGTGTAGTTTTTCTTCTTTAATAAACTTTTTTTTACTATAGAATCAGTGTCACATGAAAAGACTCCTATATATAGTTTCTCATATAAGTAATTTGTTGATTCTTGGAACTCTAAAGTATAAAATAGCCTTTTATAAAGTAAGTGTATGGGTTTGATCCTGTGTCTCCCCAAAGTCTCATGTAATTGTGGCATGGACAGGGCTATTTCTGGCATTTGTGATTGGTTTGTTGTCTAGTGCTGGGATTGGTGATGTGAGTGCTGCACCCGCCCAGGGGTGGAGCCAAGATACACTGTAAGGATGAGAGGAAGGTGTGTCTGTCTGTCAGGCACCAGTTCGCTTGCTGTTTGGCAGCAGCCATGAGTGGCTGCCCCGCTATGACATGCTGCCTTGGAGCCAACTAAGTATGGGCTGAAACCCCCAAGAACTGTAAGAAATAAACCTTTCCTTCCCTAATTTTGGGTATCAGGTATTTTGTCTCAGCAATGAGTGAAAAGTAACTAAGACAGCATGTTTCTTGTACCTTGTTTATAAAATGTTGTAAAGACCTGATTCTCAAGTACATAAATAATTGAAAGTTATGGTACATCCCTGCATAGTTCAGGCTGGCCTTGAACTCAGTATGTAGCCCAGGCTGGCCTGGAAATCATGGTGATCCTCTTGCCTCAACCTCTCTAGCCCTTCAGTTATAGGCAGGTGCCACCATGCCCGGCTGTATTACCTTTTCCATGATGCAACATCTTTAACCCAAAATTGAATTTATTGGTATGAATTTGGTCTTTATTTCCAAGAAAGATATATCAAAGCATGTAGTAATTTGGAAGGTGTGGGGTTTTTAAATTAGATTGTGTGTGTGTGTGTTCCTTACAAAAACTAGTTTTTCACCATGTGAGAAATCAGGGCAGCTACATTGTGATAATACTTGTTTGGGTTTAGTTTTTTACTGAGATATTTGCCAGTTGGAATTTGAACCCTATAGAAATAACCAGGATAGGCTTAATTATTGGCCTGCCATATTTAAAGCAAAATGAAAAATTCATGCAAGATTTTTGTACCTATACACTGAAAAAAATGTGGAGCTGTGTTTTCGACTAAAATTTCATAGCTTTTGTGGCTAATGAGGCATGAAGTAAATTGGCAAACTCAAACTGCTCAGAGTACAGGAGTACAGTGTGCATGTTCTAATTCCCAGCCCTTGGGATTCCAGCAAAGGTCACAAATTAAACAAAGTCAGGATTAATCAAAACTACAATCAAATAAAACCCAATCATTAATCCTCTTTTGGGTTACAATGAAGTGATTGTGCAATTGTGTGAGAAGCAATGGAGAGGACTCTTTTGTGGTATTTAGAAAAATCAACACTAAGGTGTCAGACAGAAAAATGAAACCCTGCAGGTGAAGCTGTCTCTGGAGCCAAGAGAAACTGGCAGTTTATGCAGAGTTGCAAGTGAACCTTTGGAGTACTGAATGGGGTGTTGGCCCTGAGCTACAGAATATGTGGGTCTCTTAGTGGGACCCTCCACAGAAATTAGTTTATGAGCCACAGCAGGGCTTGTTTGCTAAAGAGCTCAGTGTTTGGCTGTAGCTGCTCCAAGCAACAGCCTGTCCAAATTGATTGCCAAAAATCTCGTATCTTGGTAATTTTGGTACCAGGGGTCGAACTCACAACCTCATGCCTACTAGGTGGGTGCTTATGCCACAGAGCTAAATCCCTGGCCATATCTTGGTAATTTTGAAGAAGAGGCTATAGAAAAGTATTTTGTCTATGGGAGTAATTATGTGTGATCCTTAACAAAGGACATTTGCAAAGAACCCAAAACAAGTATATATAACAGAAGAATGGCATGGGTGTAATCCCTCCCGCCATGTTCACATAAACATATGCAAAAATTGTTAGATGGAGCATTATGTTAGTAAAACCCCAGTTTGACACTTTTGTGATGTGAAGGTGACTAACACTCCTCCCAATATCTAGCACATACTAATTGTTACATAGTAAATACTTGCTGTATGTTTCTTTTGGAAGTATACTATTTCCACTCCTAAAGTATTAATGTCTCCTTCCATCCTGAGTTTGATTGTCTCTCAGGTACAAGAGATTATGTTCAAGAGGCAAGCTCTGAAACTAGACCTCCTGGTTTCACATCCCAGCTGTACCAGTTTCTAACCATGCCAACTTAGCAAGATACACTATAAATTTTTCTTTCAATTTTATCTTTACGATAAAGGCAATGAAAGTCCTATATTATAAAAATATATTGAGTTAACATTATTTTAGAACAAGGCACATATAAATGTGAGATTATAATATTGTCACACCTTTGGTCCCCCCCCCTTTAGCTCCAGCTGTTATCTATATATCTTGTACTTCTGGATCATTTATGTTGAAGCTTTTGGATATATATATATATATATATTTTTTTTTTTTTTTTTTTTTTTGAAACAAGATCTCACTATACAGTTCGAGCTGTCCTTGAACTCACTTTGTAGCCCAGGCTGATCTCAGACTCACAATGATCCTCCTTCTGCCTCAGTCTCCTGAGTGCTGGAATTAACAGCTGTACACCACCATGCACAGCTTTGGACTTATATTTTTATACAGCCATATGTCTTCTTTTGTGGGGGCAGCTTCCTGGGAATTACCTCACACACACTCACCTTCTGAGACAGGGTCTCGTTCAGTGTTTAAATTTTCCGGGCTGAATTTAAATTTGCAATCATTCTGTCTTAGCCTCCCAGAGTGCTAGGATTACAGGTATGCATCACTACACCCAGTTCCATTTGGCATTTTCAAATGTCTCCTACAAGAATTTTAAGTCAAAGCTGATTTCTACCTCACATCTGTTTTCTTCCATTTCCTAGCTTAAGAGGCACTAACCTTTATCTAGTTTCCACAAATTTAAAACCTTGATGCCTTCTGTCACTGCTCCTTGACCTTGCAATTCTTTTCTTCTCTACTCTCACTACTTCGGTTCAGACCCTTCATCATTCTTCTTCTTTTTTTTTTTTTTTTGTTGGTACCAGGGATCGAACTCACAACCTCGTGCCTGCCAAGCAGGCACTTAAGTCACTGAGCCAAAGTCCCAGCCCTATTTTTGTCGAGGCAGGGTTGTACTATGTAGTTCAGGTCAGCCTTGCTCACGTCATCATTCTTATCCTAGCTATTTAAATTGTTTCCTGATTCCTCTCCTTTCAGAACACTTTTATCTTTTAATTCATACTTACTTCTGCTGCTAAACATCTTTCTATAGTGAAGTTATTGGCAAGTCATTTATCAACTTAAAATTCTTTTTTTTTTTTTTTTTTTTTTTTGCGGCACTGGGGATTGAACTCACAACCTCGCACCTGTCAGACAGGCGCTTAAGTAACTGAGCCAAACTCCCAGCCCTGGTTTTTTGAGGCAGGGTTGTACTGTGTAGCTCAGGCCGGCCTTGCGCTCGTGTTGTAGCCCAAACTGGCCTCGAACTCACAACGCTCTGCCTACCTCAGCCTCCGGAGCGCTGGGATTAAAGCCGTGCACCACCACGCCCGGCTCAATTTAAAATTCTTACAGTAGAACCTCATCTCCTGCAAAAGAGTCTCAACTGCTTGCATGGGCTTGTACAATCCATCCTAGCCTATCTTTCTAATTCTTTCTCTTACCACCTTTCTATTCTGTTCTCCCTGCCTGTGCTCTTTCACCATATACATATAACAAGATGATTTTTTGACCTTTTGTGATTTGATCTGTCTTCTTGGAAATGAGGCCACTGCAGTATTGATAAGCAAGTAAATATATTTCCTGATGGTGGAAGCATTACCCTTTCCAGATCATTTAACATGCTTAAATAAGCGCTATTAGTTAGACATTGACGAGTGACAAGAGAGGGATGATAATACAAAGACAGATAAAATCCTAAGAATGTACATATTACAAGACAGGCCCAGAAGCTAGTATAAGGTAGTATAGTTAGTACCTTACCAAAATATGGGTGCAGTGCTAAGTGAAAGCTCGAAGAATTAGCTCAGTAGGGATTTAAGAGGTGAGGTCACACAGGAGGTAACACTGAGTTGCATTTTAAATGTTAATATTTTGCCAGTAGAAAAGAGGAAATATCTTGTTGACTGATCTACCTGGTAACCTTGTAGAAGAAGTTACTTGGTAAAAGCAAAACTATACTTAAAGGTTGAGGACATTGTTTTCTGTATGAATGAAACAGAGGAGATTCTTGACCAGTTTTCAGCCTTCCCAAAAGAATAGATGTGTTTAGGAAACAGCAAGTAGTTCGTCATGGGTGTGTGATGAGTTAAAGAGGGAAAGTTGGAAGCAGGCTATGTGTTTCCAAAGGTTTCCAAAGGGTTTGCCATTTTCCTCTGATTTTGTAGCCTTTGTGCAAGGATGTAAAATGACAAAATTTATATCTCTCAGGAGTATCACTGTGACAGCAATGTAAGAAATAAGTGAAGGAAGCTAGAAACTGAGGGCAGAAGAACATGCCCAGGAGTTGGTATACTATGCCAGAAGAAAGATCTTAAGTAAGGCAGTCAGAATGGCAAGTATCTATCAACAAAGCTACAGAGATGTAACATCATGGGCATCTTTGGGGACTATTGAGAGGCACTGTATAGTTCATTAAAATTATGGAATTCAGAATCAAATAGAGCTGGACACAAAGCCTGGCTCAACTTCCTGTTGTCAAGGTGGAACAAATTAGTCTTTTTGAGCCAAGTTTTATTATGTATAAAACTAAGCATAATGCCAACTAATTCATAATGAAGTTGTAAACATATAATGAACATTATCAGCATGTGAAAATAAGTCAGAATACATGGTACCTAGTAGGCTCCCAATACACATTGATTTCCTTCTTTGTTTTTAGTTTACACTTAGGGAAACTGGTATTCAAAATGACTGACTTGTTCAGAGACACAAGGCCAATTTATTGACAGAACTTGGACTAGTTCTTTTTTTTTTTTTCCAAATCCATTTTATTTCAAAGAGAAAAAAATAAAACAAAATTTCAAAACACAACAGTCAGGGGACAACAATAATACATATATTGCTCATTGTCATCCCCAAATCTGTCACCCAGAGCACATCTGCATTCAGTTGTCTGAAGAGTACTAGCACAAACCTTTCTCTTCAGTGAACTCAGAGAAATCAGTAGTATAACTATCTTTTTATATATATATATATATATATATATATATATGTATTTATACACGCACACACACAACACACATATATTGTTTCTTTCAGCTTCTCACACTAGTGAGACAATACAATGTTTACACATTCATGTCTGATTTATTTCACTTTTGAGTATGGTCTCAAGTTATATCCATTTATCTATAAAAGTCTCAAGTTTATCCTTTTTTATGACTGAATAGTACTCCATTGTAGAAAAGTATCACATCTTTTTTATCCATTCCTCAGTTGATGGGCATTTATGTTGTTTCCAAGATCTAGCTATTAAAAATTGTGTTACTATAAACATGGGTGTACATACAGTGCTCTGGTATGATGTTTTTAATTCTTCTGGGAAGACGCTCAGAAGGGAAATAGCTGGGTCAAATGGAACCTCCAATTCTAGCTTTTTGAGGAATCTCCACAGTGATTTCCACAATGGTTGCACCAGTCTGCACTCACACCAACAGTGGAGAAGGGTTCCTTTTTCCCCACAGCTCCTCTAGCATTTGTTATTTGTTGATTTCTTGATGATAGCCATTCTTTCCAGGGTGAGGTGGAATCTCAGTGTTGTTTTAATTTCTGTCTCTCAAATGATCAGTGATGTTGAACATATTTTCATATATTTATTTGCTTTTTGTATTTCTTTATCTGAGAAGTGTGTATTCATCTCAGATACCCATTTTTGGATTAGGTTTTTTAAATCTTGGAAGGCTGATTTTTTTTATTTATTTATTTTTAGTTCTTTATATGTTCTTGATAGTAATTCTCTGTCTGAGGAATAGCTGGCAAACATTTTCTCCTATGTTATGGGTTGTCTCTTCACTCTGTTGGTGTTTTCTCTTGCTATGCAAACGCTTTTTAATAAGATGAGATCCCAGTTCTTGATTCTTTGTGATAGTTCCTGTGCAATCGGGGTTTTATTCATAAAGTATTTACCTACCCCAGTGTTGGACTAGTTCTGTGACTTCAGTTATAGATTCTTTCCACTCTTATCTGGCAGCATCCATTATCATTCACTTTCATTTGTAGAATTTTCAGTGAAGAATAAATCAGCAAAATTATCTTTTTTTCCATCTTGATAAGACCTAGTACAGAAATTATTAGACTTAAGTATTCATTACACCAAACCCATCCTAGATGAATGAGTATTGAATTCCAGTATAAACATCTTTAGTAATGCTAAGTTCACAATTCTCAGCAGTTTATCTCAACTAATAACCTTTTCAATTCTGTTGTTTTTATCCTCATTGACATTGTTGCAACTTGCTTTAGGTGCCGTAGTTGTCATTTTTCTATTTTGAACATCCTTATGTTTTCTAAATTTATAACTCTGACTTGATTGTCCATCTTGTCAACCTTAATTTGTTCCTTTCAAAGCACTCAAAAGTATCCTATTGATTTTGCTGCATAAATTCAGCTATGTCTGACTTCTTTTTCTTCACTTTTGATTTTCCTTAGTCTTGTCAATTAAAGTTTTAATGTTTGTATAACCTTATAGCAGATTGAGAAAAAGAAAACTTTGGTATAGGCATTAAGAAACCTACTTTCTCTCCCATCTTTCTTATTGCCAAGCTGCTTTAACAGCACAATGTAAAAAATTACATTTATTTAACGTCATTTTATGTCTTAACAAAAGAGGACCTATGTTGTTATACAGAATATACAGTCAGGCCTCAATGACGACGATGTTCTGGGAAATACATCATTGATGGTCTTGTCATCTTGTAAACATGATGATAGACTGCTAGAATGTGATTCTACAAACTGAATTGTCTACTACTTAACTAGACAGTAAACTCCACTCTCATATATATGTATGATCTATCCTTGACCAAAAAGCCATTGTGTGGTGCATGACTGTATGTTTTTTTTTTTTTAAAGATAGTAAAATCCAACAGAACATAAAAGAACAAAGTCAATCACAACAAAGCAGTGGAACTGGTACAGAACTTCGAAGAAAAATAATGTGAATGCAATAGCTACTATAGTATATCTTGTTATCTTCAGAATAGCTGACCATTCCAACAGGTATGGTAGAATTGAACCAAAAACAGAACAGAATAAAACCAATAAAAACAGAATATAAAATAAAGAAAAAAAAATGATCAGAGTAAAGCAAAACAGTGAGACTAGACAGAAGAGAAGAGAATCCCCATATTTGCTACATTGCCTACTGTCATCTTCCAAAGAGATGCTCAGATTGCTGACTGGAGGCCTGCAGAGTCTACAAAACAATACTAGCATTTAGTTGCTTAATGTTCCTTAGTTGCTATCAATTTAGCCAGACCTCCGAACCAGCAGGTTGCTTACTGGGCGGGGTTCGTCCTTGATTCTAAGCCTACTCACCAGTGCCGCCCGGGCCCAGCGGGGTGGGTCCCAGAAAGGCCCATTCTCGTTCTCCTCCGGGGGTCTGCGCGGTCGCCGAGTACCCCAGAGGGCAGATCAATTGTCTCCTGGTTGTGGTCGGTGCCACATGGGCTCAGTGGGGTGGGTCCCAGAAGGGCCCATTCTCGTTCTCCAGGGTTCCACGCAGTCTCTCAGTCCCCTAGAGGGCAGATCAGTTGTCTCCTCGAAGTCAGGAGTTTTTTATCTTTCTCCTTCGTCCCAGTGATCTCGGTGGATGACCTCCAAATGATATAGGAAAAATGATCTCAGACCTCCAAATGATATGGGGGAATGAAACTCCTAACCTACTATATGTCCAGCATGAGTTCGTGTTCTCTAAAATCGAAGAATGAATTTTAGGAACAACAGAGGGTAAGAGCCGAAGATATTTATTGAGAGAAGAAAGCTTCTGTCTCAGGGACAGAAAGGGGCCTGAGTGGGTTGCCCGCATGACTGTATTTTGTGGGGAATACAATGAATAGTAGACTTCTGACAAATAATGTTGGCCATGGTATGCCATGTGTAAAGCTTGAATAATTTAATGTCAAAACACTGATGTAATAACTTGAATTAGGAAGCTAGTAATAGGAAAAAAAAGCTTGCAACCAAAGGTATTTCATTGTAGTTACCTACCATTTGTTTTTTCACTTCAAATACTAGGTTTTCCTCCAGCCAGTGTAAGGGATTATTAGTTTACTTTGAAAATAACAACTCCTTACATTGCATATTCCGATTTTCAAAGCATTTTTTGCACATATGATGTATATATAAAAAATTATGTTTTTTTAGATTATAGAAATGATCAGTTTGGCCAGGTGTGATGGCCCACACCTGTAATCCCATTGCTCGGGAGTCTGGGGCAAGAGGAACACTGGACTACATAGTGAGACCCTATCTCCAAAAAAAAAAAAGAAAGAAAAGAAATGGTCACTTTCTATGAGTCTTATTGCTACCTCATTTAAAAAGACCTCAAAGATTATGCCATGAGTATTGTGAATACTGAGAATCAGATACTGTATTTGCATAAGGAAATCATATTCTTACCTAGAATGCTTTTTTAACATTGTACCTAGAATCCTTTTCTTGGTATTCTTTGTTTTCTGAGTGTGAGTAGGTAGAAAATGTAACAGATTAGTGGAAAGAGCAGTTGCTGTAACCACATTTTACCTAGGGAGAAATTAAAGAGTTGAACCCACATTCCAAAATAGAAAAGGCATTGGGAAAATATTTTGCTTAGAAGGAATAATTACTTTTTATTTCTGTCTTTTCTATTCCTTATTTTAAATGTGTAACTTGAAACTATTTATCTTGAAACGTGTGTGACTGGTTGTTTCTACCTTCCAACATTCTTTGCTCCTTTTAGTAGAATTTTCTTCTGCTGCTGTATTTTCCAAACTCTGAACCCCTGTCAGACTTGACACTATTATAAGTACATTAAAAGTAAGTCAGTGCTCTTGTCTGCCCCTAACTCATGTCTCAACTTTCCTCCTTGCAGTCCTAAGAATAGAGTATTTGACATATCTAGTGTCAGTCATTCCCAGTTCTAAGGTGATTGATCCAATAAATTAAAATGAGTAAGTAGATATAGTGAGATGAAAAAGTATCCGTCTGTCTTGAATTTCCTTTTGATTTGGAGAAGACATAAAGGCCAGGAATTACTGTTCTAGTCTTCTCTCATTATTGGCAACTGAAAGGTGAACTAATGAGGTGCTAATGAACTCTAAAATCCACCCTTGCTGGAAGGAAAAGGAACCCAGATAGTAAGTGTGCCTCACTCTGGCACCTGCCAAGATTTTTGTTTTTCAGTAGAATTCAGTTGCAGGTTAACAAGTATACTTTGCTGACTGCATGTCGATGTGTAACTTAGCATTCATGGCTACCAAAGACTATACAAAGAGTGATTGAATTATACAATGAATGTTTTTGAAAAAGTATTACAGTATAAGACTATTTCGGTTAGTCTCCCTCAGAATAGTTCCCCTACCCCCTACTTCAAGCATATATCCCATTGCTCTTGACACTTTCTAAGCAGTTCTGGAAGTCTCTTTCATGATTGTCTTTACAAAGTGTGATTAAAAAATACAGTGAATGCTACTGCCGAGTTCCATCCAGTGGGAAGGCAGACTTGTAAAAATATTATGTGAGTGTTGTCATCTACTTTATTCACCCCAGATCCGGCACCATACAACTGTTGGGTCTTCCCCAAAGTCAAAAATCACCATAAAGCCGGGTGTGGTGGCGCACGCCTTTAATCCCAGCACTCGGGAGGCTGAGGTAGGTGGAGCGTTGTGAGTTCGAGGCCCGCTTGGGCTACAACGCGAGCGCAAGGCTGGCCTGAGCTACATAGTGCGACCCTGCCTCAAAAAACTAGGGCTGGGAGTTTGGCTCATCAGCTTAAGCGCCTGCCTTGGCAGGCGCGAGGTTGTGAGGTCGATCCCTGGTGCCGCAAAAAAAAAAAAAAAAAAAAAAAAAAAAAAAAAAAAAAAAAAAAAAAAAAAAAATCACCATAAAATGTAAACATTTTTATGTGATTCAGGCCATTGAAGCAGTTTCAACAGTGCAAATAAAGACACTCATGAACAGGGATTTTCAGAACTGCTTTAGAGAGTGGCAAGAACAGTGGCATAAGTTTGTTTAGAGCAAGGGGGAATATTTTGAGAGATTAATGACAATGTGTATTTTATTATATTTGTTTTTTTTAAATTTCAGCTTCACAGTGTTTTTTATCACACCTCATACATTACCAGTCAGAGATCAGCCTTACTCAGATGATTTAGACAGAAAACAAGCACTGCAAGCAGAGCCTGACTGTAAACAAATCTTGTTTCTATTGGAATAATTATTTCTTACCATATATAATGATAAATTAGACATTCCAATATTATTGGCTACTGTCATTTATTTGATTTCTGGAATATTTTCTGATAGTCTTAAACTTAATTGGAAATGTTGCTAGTACTTAGAGTAAATCTTCCAGCTTTGTTTTCAGTTATGAATGTTGGTAAATCTCCCATTATTCTGAATGGAATTTAAACTTCCACTGCCAGGTGCGCACGCACGTGTGTGTATGTTTTCAGGTATCACCTCAGTCAGATATTTGCTAATCCATCCCTTATCACCCACTTCATATACTCCATTCATAGCAGCCCCTCAAACATGTATACACATGCAGTTATTCAGGGGAATTGGTTCCTGAGGTGCCAAAACTGCAACTGCTCAAGTCCATATACAAAATGGCATAGTATTTATAAAATATTTTCAGTCTTCATTTGGTTCAGTCTGCAGATTTAGACCCCACAGACACAGAGAACCAACTGTACTTTGTAGCCTACATATGAAGTAATTTAATGTGAATGTGCAACATGTTTTTGGATTAGTTACTGAATATCAGCAGGCTTTGAAAAGAAACTGTGAACATCATGAACTATATGATGAAAAGATTTAAACATTAAAATGGACGATGTTCTCTATTGGTCAGTGTTCCATTAATAAAGACCCATCTCTTGGGGCCAGGGATTTATCTCAGCAGTTCAAGCGCTTGCTTGGTAAGCGCAAGGTCATGAGTTCGATCCCCAGTACCAAATAAATAATAAATAAATAAAGACTTCTTTCTTTTTGTATTCATAAAGAGGCTTTTTGGCTTCTCTTTTATGCTTTTGGCAGAACATGAACTTTGGAACATTTTAGGAAAGCTTATTACTGTTCCTATTAAGACTTTCTTTTGAATTTAACGTGAAGTAGTTACCCAGCGATTTAGCATAATATATAAGTAATGAAAAGAAAAAAACACATTTTAATAGGCATTAAGAATGATAGCATGCTTTCATTCTGGGAATTTGTTTTGAAAGCTGTTTCCAAATTGTGGAGCCTTTCTTGTTTAGCTTCTTGATAAATGTTAAGGCACCTCTAGAATCCTGTTTATTGTTGTTTAGGTTTTGTTTGGTTTTTAGTTTCATGTCATCCACACACACATAGAACCTTGCGCACTCCTACCAGTAAGGTACATCCCCAGGTGTTTGTTTTTGGGGGTTGTTTGTGTTTGTTTTTTGAACACAGTCTCACTGCTTGCCCAGTCTGGCCTTGAACTCATGATTCTTCTGCCTCAGCCTTCCCAGTAGCTGGATTTACAGATGTGAACCGTCACACCCAGAAAGTGTATTGTTTTTAACTAGAGAGTCAAACAGTGGTAAGAGTTTAGGTGTTCAGAGGTTTATTCAAAATTACTACTTCTAACATGGCAAGCATTGTATTGGGTTTGTACTTTACTGGCATTTTTCTCAGCCATAAAAGAACAACCTTAGAAGCTAATACCTCTGATTTTATTGGTAAATGTGGAAATGTTTAGTAAGATTTGCAATTTTAAAATTTAAAGGACAGAAGTTGGAGGAGACAGTTAAGTAAAGAGAATATTATAAATTTTTAAACTTTTTTTTTTTTTTTTGGTCTTTTTGAGACGGGGTCTCACTATGCAGTTCAGACTGGCCTTGAGCTCACTTTGTAGCCCAGCCTAGTCTGAAACTTACAAGGATCCTTCTGCTTCTGCCTCCCAAGTGCTGGGATCACAGGTGTGCACCACCATGCCCGACTTATTTTTTAACTTTTTTTTTGCGGTACTGGGGATTGAACTCACAACCTTGAGCTTGCCAGGGCAGGCGCTTAAGCCACTGAGCCAAACTCCCAGCCCTGGTTTTTTTGAGGCAGGGTCACACTATGTAGCTCAGGCCGGCCTTGTGCTTGTGTTGTAGCCCAAGCCGGCCTCGAACTCACAACGCTCCTCCTACCTCAGCCTCCCAAGTGCTATTTTTTAACTTTTGAAAATTGCATAGCAGTCACTTTCCTCTCATGATTAAAAAAAAAGTGTGTGTTGATATTAATCTAAGGATTATAATTTTAATTCACTATTTCTTCTTTCATGAGTACAGTTTACCTTTTATCTCTTCCTTAATACAAGACACACACCAATTTATTCTTTCACTTCCCCAAAACTGCTTGCTGGATTGATTGTTTTTTTAATTTGGTCATTAATTGTTAACACTGTATACAATCACTTCAAATTGGTATTTATTTCTGATTTCATATGTACAAGCTTATCCCAAAGTCAAATAAAGCCTGCTAGTTTTAGGGACCTACTTATGGCCAAAAAAAACAAAAAAAACAAAAAAACTTTTACATTGATATTAATGATACAGTAACTCATTATTCCTTGGGAGAAAATGTGCCAACATTAGTGTTAGCAATAGTTCCAGAAATACATTTTTATTTCTTTTTGCTAAAGAATACTGAAATCTTTTACAAGTTTTATCTCTGAATCCATATTTTCTGAAAGTAACAGAAAAATCCTTAATACGGGATTTGTAGTACTGTAGTACAGTACTGCAAATCAAGATGTTTTACTCAAAACTTACTATTTGAGAAAGGGTAAACCAGAGTTTGGCCTAATAGTTGTTGACCTCTCAGTTTAGATTATATAACTAACTGCATTAAATCCATTATTCCACCTAAAATGCCTGTTTATCAAATGATAGACTTTCCTCAGATTTGGGGTGATCCTAAATCTTTGACTGCTGAACATCTTCATAAAGAAAGTTAAGACTTTGAAGTAGAAGAGCAGTTCATCTGTGTTATAGAGAAAGAAAACTAAATTTGGATCCTGCCTGATGGTGGGATTTCCAGATTATAGTTAGTCATTCTTCATCAAAAAAAGAAAGGTTATGGGCAAGAACTTGAAGATGAGGTGCCATAATTCCTTTTTTTTTTTTTTTTTTTTTTTTTTCACAACCTCACATCTGTCAGACAGGAGCCAAACTCCTGGCCCTGGTTTTTTGAGGCAGAGTCACACTGTGTAGCTCAGGCCGGCCTTGCGCTCATGTTGTAGCCCAAGCTGGCCTCGAACTCACAACGCTCCTCCTACCTCAGCCTCCCAAGTGCTGGGATTAAAGGCGTGCGCCATCATGCCCGGAGGTGCCGTAATTCTTTGCATTGGAAAGGCGATGTTTTTAGACATGGAGAAGAAAGACTCTTGAGTTTTGATAGCCATTGCTTATAAGGACAAGATTTTTAGGTTGAAAGCTAAGTATTTGTTAGTTTCTGTGTTTATAAATAGTGCCAATCATTGAAATTTATTCTTTCCTTTTTGGAAAGGTTATGGATTGTCAACAGAAAATATAATTTCCTGTGTCTATATGTCTTTCTCCAAAATAAAGAATGTGATTCTGTCACATTACCCCATTCTCAATTTTATAGAAATCTTTACTGTGTGTCCCTCTCTCCTTTTTAACCTACAGCATATTAGAACTAAGGTATTCCAGCTGGTGACAAAGCTAGAACCTAGTGTGTTACCTCAATAATAGCAGTTCATAAATTGTTTCTTAAATTCCTTTTATATCTAGTATTGAAAATCAATACAATTTAAAAATTATTTCATCTATATCTTTTTTTTTTTTTTATTCTGAGGTTGAACCCATATGCTAAGCATGTTCTCTGCCACTGTTGGACACCCACAACCTCTTCATCCTCTATCTTAATTGCTTGGTTTATGTTATAAATCTTATGTTCTAAGTTTATTAATTGCTATTCTAATTTAACTTTACATTAATTCAACCTCATTATGACTTGAGATCCAGTTACTCTGAAGAAGAAGACTGTAAGATGTTTCTGTTATGATCACAAGGGCAATTTTCATATGTCTTATGGACTCATCCCTCTGGAATGGCTTCTCATTTTTATGTTCTAACAATGAAGTTCTTAGTAACTGCTTTTAGCATAATATATAAATACACAAGTATTTTAGATTTACACAGAACATTATCTAAAGCCTCTTACCTACCATGATTACATAGCATTAAATGATATCTAGCCCCCAAATAAGTTCTTGCATAGAAAGTTATCATACTGTTTCATCATCAGAGGGAGTCTGCAGTGGTATCCCAAAGAGGAGACTGGGGCCTCAGCTCATTCCCATCCGCAGCATGACTCACTGACTCACATCACAGAAAAGAATTGCAAGAGGCATCAGTGAAAGGCATAGAAAGGTTTGTTAAGCATAGTTAAAGAAGTAAACTCAAAGAAAACAGAATACAGGCCCTTTCTCAAGAGAAAGGCTCATTATGGTCTGGGGCTGGGGATTTTTATTACGGTCTTGGATTGACAAGATGAGTTGTCTAAAATGTGCATTTCTAGTGTCTGTCAAGTTATACATTTCATGGGCTATGTTAGAATAATGTAAACCATTTGCATGGCTTTAGAGGTTAGAGAATAAGGACTATTTACTTGAGGAAGGAAATCTGTGAGTGGAAAGGCACTGACCCAGTTTACAGACTTACATTTTTTTTTTTTTTTTGCGGCACCGGGGATTGAACTCACAACCTCGCGCTTGCCAGGGCAGGCGCTTAAGGCACTGAGCCAAACTCCCGGCCCTGGTTTTTTGAGGCAGGGTCGCACTATGTAGCTCAGGCTGCCCTTGCACTCGCGTTGTAGCCCAAGCCGGCCTCAAACTCACAACCCTCCGCCTACCTCAGCCTCCCGAGTGCTGGGATTAAAGGCGTGCGCCACCACGCCCGGCTCAGACTTACATTTTTAAGACCTTAGAAAAATTTTAGAATGAGTTTTCCGAATAATTTTGATTGTGTCCTGACCTGTAGTTTTCTTGAGCATAAAATTTTAAAATTTCAATTTTTCATATCTTTTTTCTGTCTTTATTTCTTCTATTCTACCTCAGTTTGAAAATGTTAATTGTCTTTGCTTCTTTTAATTTTCTTGGTTTTCTTCCTGCCTCTTTAGCCATTCCTAAAAAGACATTTTTTTTTCTCTTCATTAAGGTTGATGGACCCCATGAGTTCATTTAAAGCTCTCATCTCTTTTATACTTTCTCCTCAAATAATTTTATTCTGATATCTACTAATATCAACTATTAATGCCAAGTGCTACTGGCTTCCAAGTAAGACCAAATACATAGACAATTTACTCCAGCCCACATCTGTCTTCCAGGCTTTGGGTATATTATCAACTGTCAGCTCTACTTTAACTCTTGAATATTCCAGTTTCAATTTATTTAAAGTTAGGCTTATCATTTTCTTTTATAAACACACTCAAATATTTTTAGAATCAATAAATACACAGTCCATTCAGTTGCCGAAGTCAGAAACTAATAGGTCATTCCTAACTACTTTGTTTTTTCTTCCGTAGCTTTCTCAATTTTATATCCTATTGAGTCAACCTCTGAAATACAGCTTCACTTCATATTATTTTTCCCCCATTGGAATTCTAATCTGTTAGCACTTTGCTTTAACCAGTTCTTTTCTTCAGTTTCCTCCCGCCTAAAACTTTTAAAACATGTATATGATCATATTATTTCCCATTAAATTTTTTAAAGACTACTGTCTTAGTTACTTTTCACTCGTTGCTGAGGCAAAATACCTGATGCCCAAAATTAGGGAAGGGAAGGTTTATTTCTTACAGTTTTCGGGAGTTTCAGTCCATACTTAGTTGGCTCCAAGGCAGTATGTTGTGGCGGGGCAGCCATTCATGGCAGCCGCCAAACAACAAGGCGCGTGAACCCGGCAAGCGAGAGGGCAAGAGAGAGCGTTCATCCTGCTCTTACTCTGTATGTCGGCTCCACCCCTGGATGGGTGGAGCACTCACATCACCAATCCTAGCACTACACAACAAACCAATCACAAAGGACAGACTCAGCCCCTTCCAAATTACTTGAGGACTTGGGGAAACACAGGACCCAACCAGTACAGCTACTTAATTGTTCTCATGTATAACATTCAGATCCAATAGCATGCACTCACAGTTTTTCATAATGTCGCCCCCACCCTACTGACCCCCATACCTCAGCCCTTAGTACTTCACTTTTATCCTTTCTCACTTTTTCTCTCTTCCTTTCACTCCTCAACCCTTTACTCCTCTCTCTTCTCTTGCCCTTCTTCAGTTCTGATGCTGCCTTTTCCATGAGGAATGATACTAAAGTGAGATGTCCCTCCTTTATCTGAATAAGCTTTGAACTCTTTTGTGTGTGTGTATCTTTTTTTTTTTAACCATGAATTAAAGCTATCTGTGTGCATGTTTTCTGTTGAATTAGGAGCACCCCGAGTCAGTTGTAACCTTTATCATTATGCTGTATTAACACTGTGAATAGGACAGTCTGTGCTCCCAAGGAAACAAGGTCTTTGTCTCTTTCATTCTTGGAACTCCTCAGAGCTCATATACTAAATGAACAAATGTCTGTTTGAGAGTTAGTTTGAGACTGGAGATAAAGGTCAGTAGTAGAACACTTGTGACGCCCTGGGTCCGGATAGATGGATGGGTGGGTGGATGGTGAGAGACAGGCACAGACTATCAGACAGAGACAACCAGACAAATGTTAGTTTTTGGCTAGGGATAGTGGCACACACCTGTAATCTCAGCTGTTTGGGAGGAAGATCTCAAGTTCAAAGCCAATTTAGCAAGACCCTGTCTCAAAATAAAAAATATGAAAGGACTTGGGTTGTATTTAAGTGGATTTGATCCCAGTTCTGCCAAAAAAAAAAAAAAAAAGCTTTTAGTTTACTTTTTTTTAATCTTAGAAAAGATTGTAGTTTTTTTTCTGTTTTCATAGAGATTTATCTAATACTTCAAAAAAAAAAATAAAGAATAGTAACCAAAATGATAACTGAAATTCTGTTCGTAATCCAAAAAGACGTAGTAAATACAATTTTTTGTTTTATACTTTTGAAATATATAATGTAAATTTACAGAAGACCCAGCAACCTGTAAGAAAATTGCCTTCATTATACATGCTATAACAAGGTAAATTAGCCGGGCATGGTGGCACACACCTTTAATCCCAGCACTTGGGAGGCTGAGGTAGGAGGAGCGTTGTGAGTTTAAGGCTGGCTTGGGCTACAATGTGAGTGCAAGGCCGGCCTGAGCTACATAGTGCGACCCTGCCTCAAAAAACTAGGGCTGGGAGTTTGGCTCAGTGGCTGAAGCACCTGACGGGTAGGCGCGAAGTTGTGAGTTTGATCTCCGGTGCCACAAAAAAAAAAAAAAAAAAAAAAAAAAAAAGGTAAATCATTTTCCCAACTTTACTAATAAATGGGAAGGAACAGATCTATAATCTTGATTTCTTTTTGCCACCTAACACTACTTTTCTGGGTTTTACCTACTTGGAGAAGGGGAAAATGTGAATAATTAAGATAGAAAAATCAGTGAATGTTAAATAATTCAAAGAGGAGATAATAATTTAGGGTTATGTCAAAGGTGAAAGATGAAGAAATATTGGAGAGGTAGTAGAAAGAGAAGATTTAATGACAACAGGATATATAGGGTTTGAAGGAAAGGGAGAAGTTAAAGATGATTTAAGCTAAAGTTCCCTAAACTTTTGACCTCAGTTTTCTACTGTTCTTGATTTCCCTTAAAAGAGATTCTGGAGAATAGTTTAACAATTCCCCATGGAATAAAGTTAAAAAAGCTGAGGTGGGGGGGTATATTTAAACCCTAGAGCCAGTCACAATACATTCAACCACAAAAGTTTTACGCTTTATTCTTTATTACTAAGAGCCAATATCACCTGTTACAAAACTAAGAAGAGCAAGCTCACTTTTTACATGAGGAACATTTTGTATTACTTTCTCTTATGAAATATATAAGAAACATAAGAGCGATGAAAAATCAAATAGTATAGAAAGTTCTGTGGTGAAAAGCAGCAATATTCTTACTTTTTCTGTCCCAGTTTTACTTCCTAGAGTGAATTATTCTCTGAAGTTAATTTATCATTCTGAATTTAAGGCCATAATACTATTTCTTGTTGGCTCCTTTCTATAGAAGCTTAAGGTTTAGCTTACTTAATTTGTTCCTCTCACTCTCCCAATTTTCATAGTATTATTTATATTGATTTAGTTTTCAATTTTATTACCAATGTTGACTTTTAAATCATATACTAAAACTCTGATGTCAGGCTTGGGATATATTAAGCCATTCCATTCCAGAGTCATTCAGTGCCTTGGCTCTGTTCCTTGATCTCAAGACTGTCTTCTTGATTCTCCATGCCCTACTTCTACAAAGTAATTAGTGATAGAGTACTTGCCTTGCATTTATGAGGTCCTAGATTCAATCCCAGTCACTGCAAAAAAGTAATAAAATAATTTTTTACAAATCTCTAGTTCATGTTTTGTCAAATTCTCTTAGGCTTTCTGAATAGTCACTATGTATGGTTATCAGTCCTCCTGCCTTTCCTTCCACTTCTCTTCCCCTCTATTTACTTCCTAACTTCTGGAGTGTTGAGCTTTTCCTTTTACTCATTCACACTGACTATACATCACTGCCATAAGGACTTGACTTATTCTATTCTGGAAAATTAGCAAGCAGTGTCTTTCTTCAAAATATTATTTCCCCCTATGCTCATAAAGTTCTTTTCATCTGTGATTCCTAACAGAGTTATTTTAGAGGCTCTCAGTTTCTCTTAATTTTTCTACTCGGTGTCTCTTTACCTGTCTATTCTGTGTTCTGAGTAAATTCTTCATACTATCTTCAGTCCCCTGATTCTGTCTTCAGCTGTGTCCAGGATAGTCTTACTTAAGTAGATTTTGTTGTTAATTTCAATACCATATTTGTTAAATTTTTTGTTCAAGTATTCACCTGTAGGAGAGTAAATACAGATGTTGCTGGACTTAGAATAGGGTTGCAACTCATTAAAAAAAAAAACACTGGAAGTTGAGAGTATTTTAAGTAATAAGTGTATTTAATACATCTAACCTATTAAACACCAGAGCGTAGCGTAGCCTACTCTAAAGGTATACTTTATTAGCCTTTAGTTTGGTAAAATCATCTAACACAAATTCTGTTTTATAATGAACTATTGACTATCTTGTGTAATTTCTTAAATACTCTACTGGAAGTTGACAACAGTGGTTATATGGGTATACTTTCACACCATCATAGTCAACGAATCGTAAGTCAAACTATCCTAAGTCCAGGACCATCTTTATTTATTTATCTAGCAATTGTCTACCTTGTTATTTATTCACTGTTGATGGTGACATGAATTACTTAGTTTGGGACTCTTAAAAACAGTGGTACTATGAGCATTTCTAGTATAATAGTGGTTTCTGATCAAGGATGATATTAAATCTGTCATAGAGATCCATTTCAGAGCCATTGAGTGTCTTGGCTCTGTTTCTATTCTTTAGACTGTTTTCTTGATCCTTAATACCTTAGTTCTACAAAGTAATTAACAGTTGGGAAAGAAAAGTAGAAAATTGTAGTGCCTGGCTTTAACCAGTGAGCCTCTATCTCAGTAAAGCATGCTTAGACTTATTACCAAGTAGAAGTTAGATCCCTAGCTATCCCATCCTTCTCTCAGGTCCAGACTCCTGTAAGCAGTGTCTTCTGTTTTTCATATCAGTTTGTAGCTGTGTTTCATTTCTGACTCACACAGTATCTTTTAAGTTGTATTTAAGCCCCACTGTGGCTTTCTACATGTCTTTATCAGTCATTGCTATGTATTTTGTACCTCAGAGCATGAGTTTACTAAATCATCTTGACCAGAACTATTTCTTTGAATCGGAAGACTCCTGGTTTTGGCATGTGTCCATGACTTTTTTTTATTCTTTCTTTAAGCTCAGAAAATTTTATGCACACACACACACACACACACACACAACACAGGCTATTTCTTTCATCTTCACTATTCTTACCTTAATAAAACTTGTGATTATTATTTTAATTTGTCTTTCATATTTAATTACATTTTATATCTTTTTTTTCTTCCTTTAGTTCAAAGATTTATTTACTTTATCTTACAGTTCTTACGATTTTTTTTTTTTTGGTAAAGTTCATTTTAACTCTTAAAATATGAATGTCACTTCTCATTGCCTCTGTATGTGTTTTGTAGCTGTTGTTATCTTCTTGAATTTGTAAGAAAATTAATTAGACTTCTAAAATCGTCTATTTCCTGAATTACCTGCTTTAGCCTCAGTTATCAAGTTTATTTTCTCTTTTACTTTGAAAGTTTTCTATAGATCTGGTGTTCCTTAATTTTCCATTCATAGTTTAGCAGAACTAGATTAATTGTAGTGGGTAGTTGAATTGAGACTCCTTTGATGATGTTTGTAGATTTATTCCCCTATTAGGCCTCTTCTGAATGAGGTGTCTTCATATACCAGATGAGATAAAAAGTATAGCAAATATTTAAATTTGTAAAAATGTATTACACTAAATGACATACTATCGTCTATCCAGCTTAGAATACTGCCTCTCAAATACACTTATTCTGTCTTGCCACTTTCTGAAGCAGTTCTGAAAATCTTCTTCCATGAATATCTTTAGTTGCCTGCTGCAGCTGCCTCAATGTCCTGAACTGATTCAAAATATTAGCCTTTAGCTGGGCGTGGTGGCACATGCCTTTAATCCAGCATTTGGGAGGCTGAGGTAGGCGGAGCGTTGTGAGTTTGAGGCCAGCTTGGGCTACAATGTGAGCACAAGGCCGGCGTGAACTACATAGTGTGACCCTGTCTCAAAAAACTAGGGCCGGGAGTTTGGCTCAGTGGCTTTTAAGTACCTGCCTGGCAGGTGTGAGGTTGTGAGTTCAATCCCCAGTGCCACCAAAAAACAAAGAAAAAAAAAAATTAGTTTTTAATCGCCTGCCTGGCAAGTACAAGGTCTTGAGTTCAATTCCTGGCGCCCCTCCCCCAAAAAAAAGAAAAGAAAAAAAAATAAAAAGATTAACCTTTCATGGTCATTTTGACTTTGGAGAAGAGCCATAAGTCACGCGGTGCCAGAGCTGATTAATAAGGTAGATGAGGACACACCATAATGTTTTTACAAGCTTTTTTTATTGGTTGGCACTTGGTGGCAGTATTTTGCATTACAATTTATAAAGACACTCACGAAAGAGGCCTTCCAGAACTGCTTCAGAAAATGGCATGAACAATGGAATAAGTATGTCAGAAGCAATGGGAAGTCTTCCGGGGGTGGGGGGGAGGTGTTAATGGAAATATGTCTTTGTACTGTAATAACATTTTTAAATTAAACATTGTATATTTTGATCACCCTTGGTTTATAGGTGGAACTTATCAAAGGGCAGATATCTCTTTAGAGTGAGAGTGTGGATCCAGATATTTGGTTAGAGGAGGTTCCCTCAAATTTGAGAATGAAGAAGAGGACTTGGGAGAGTAGCTCAATTGTAGAACACATCCTTAACATGCCCTGGATTCTATCGCCAGCCCGTGGTCCCCCCCAACCCACACACACACAAAATTTATTCTGGGCCCCAACCCTGATAGCAGTTCTAGATCTCCTCCAAGTAGGGTTTGTTGTTTTGTTTTTGTTCTCTATTTTAAATATACAGAAGATCCCTGTATGTTTCTCTGCTAGATTATTGTTATTATTTTTATTTTTATTTTTTTTTTTTTGCGGCACCGGGGATTGAACTCACAACCTTGCACCTGCCAGGGCAGGCGCTTAAGCCACTGAGCCAAACTCCCAGCCCTAGTTTTTTGAGGCAGTGTCACGTTGTGTAGCTCAGGCCGGCCTTGGGCTTGCGTTGTAGCCCAAGTCGGCCTCGAACTCACAATGCTCCTCCTACATCAGCCTCCTGAGTGCTGGGATTAAAGGTGTGCGCCACCACGCCCGGCTTCTGCTAGATTATTGTAGCTAGGAAAAAGATGTTTGTCCTGGATAAGAAGATAGGGACGTGAGGAGGAGCAACTATTATAGCTATTCAAAAGAGACTTTCAGCAAAACCCTGTGTTTCTGGCTTCTCGTTCCTACCTCCACACATTCTGTTTGTGTGTCCTGAACCTTTAGAGTTTTTCAGGGTAAGAACTGCTATGTTTATGTTAGTTCCCATCAACATGTATTCCAGACTGGTTTCCTCTGTTCTTTTTATCGATGAGCGTACTGTATACTTTTATATCGTTTTCTTCTATGAATTATTTTAATTCTTTCATCTGCTATTGACCCTCTCCCAATTGACTTCACTATTGTGAGTTTATTTCCTCTTTGTATTCCTTTGATGGCATTTAATGGGATTTCTATCGATCTGGAATATATAGCAAGCATTAAAAGAAATAATTGAGACATTCAAATCATTCTTGCCAAATGGCACCATTAGTTAAATCAGCTAAATCGTTTAGTAAACTTATCATCAAATATTTTGCTTCTTTGCTGGAAAACACTGTTACTTTCTGGAGATACAGTAGTGGCCAAGGCATATAAGGTCCCTATCTTGTACAGTTTACATATTATTGTAGTGAGAGAGAGTATATAATAAAAAAGAATTGATATTTTTAGGTAATGTTTATTAAATCACTGATAAGAAATGTAAAAGTTAAGAAAATACAGAAGTTAGTGGATAGAAAGCGACTGCTTGAGAATTTTGATGGAGTAAGGGGAAATTTTAGATGAGGTACAATAATGCTTCTTCTAAGTCTGCCTTCATTGTTAACTCCTCAATGATGAGAATTTAGCCAAGTAATGAGCTCGGGTAAGAGCATTATAGGCAGAAAACAGTATAAATGCAAGGGACCTCAAGCAGGATTCACCCGTTAAAAAAACAGAACCAAGAGCAGTGAGACAAATAAAGTAGGGCATTTAAGAAATTAGCTCAGAAAAGCAGGGAAGACTTCAGTCAAGAAGGCATTGAAGGAGTGTGAATTTTATTCTAAACACAGTGAGAAGTCATTAGAGAATTTTAACTATGGTAGTGACAGGATCAAATTACATTTTTAAAGCTTATAGATCTGAAATATGTTTTGTAAACGGACTTTCAGCATTCCAATGAATTGGATATTAGGGATGAAGGAGATGGAGAAATTAGGGATGGCTGGTTTGTTTCAAGCTGGAATGGGGGATTGGTACTAGACTAGTGCTAGTTTGCACATCACCACAGCAGAGAAGAAGTGTCCATACATCTACTGGATACTTATATACGAGGATACTTGTACTCTGTTGTGATGTCCAATTGCTGGCCCAGATTTCTGCATGAATCACATAGGGGACCCCGAACTTAGCTGCCAAGATTTCAGTATTTACACTCAAACACTCTTATTCCTTTGTAGCTAGGGTAGGTGAAACCAGAGAGACTTAAGGGCTTAGTATTATATTGTGCTGTTACCAATTCTCTCCCACTACTGATGCTTTTGTATTTATGAGTAAATTTGTAGCAACTTCCTGAATATAAGATTATATATACATATCACTAGAATATTAATAGAATATTTCTATTTTCCCTTGAGGTTCCATTCATTTTGTACTGTGGGAAATATGTGACAGGACTTGGAGAACTCTCCCAAGGATACAAACTGTCGCAGAAATAACAGATTTCCTGCTAGAGTAATTCAGGTTATTTAGCATGTTCAGTCCTCAGAATTGAATATCTACTGTGTGAAATGTTGCTTTAGAAAACATTTTCATAAATGATGTTAAGATATGAACATATTCAGCTGGGCATGGTGGCACATGCCTTTAATCCCAGCACTCGGGAGGCTGAGGTAGGTGGAGCATTGTGAGTTCGAGGCCGACTTGGGCTACAACGCGAGTGCAAGGCCGGCCTGAGCTACATAGTGCGACCCTGCTTCAAAAAACTAGGGCTGGGAGTTTGGCTCAGTGGCTTAAGCACCTGCCTGGCGGGTATGAGCTTGTGAGTTCAATCCCCGGTGCCACACACACACACACAAAAAAAGATGAACATATTTAAAAATGAAGTTGTAGACAGGATAAGACCCAAATGTACCTGATACAGCAGGCTTCCTACTCCCTTTAGTTATAAATTAACGGAGAAATCAAAGAAGAGAGCCTTGGAAGTATTCCTAATAAAGAAAATAGCATATGAAGTCACAAAGATGTGAAATACTAAAGTATATTTGAGGAACTCTCAGAAATTGAGTATTGCTGGAACAAGGAATGTCTAAGGAAAGTTCTAAGGTATAAAGTTGGAAGGGATTTGTATACCATTCCTCTAATTTAAATTTTTATTCTGGAGGCATAGGAGTCAGGGAAGTGACATGATCAATCTATAGTTCAGAGTCAGTGCTGACTCTGCTAAGTATAGACTGAAATGAATGGGAAAGACTGAAGCAGAAAACTATTAAGGAATCTATTGCATGAATACAGACAGGAAGACTCCCAAAATTTACAAATAAAGTACACTCTGTAGGTATAATTTTAATGAAATAATTAACCAATTTCTATGTTATCTGTCCCTTTTTCCTACTGTGCTGTTCACATGACTCCTTTCAGCTCCTAAACTAATCAGTCCTGGCACTAGACAGCTTTGAAATGTTTATTAAGAACATAGCTCTGTTTTAGCAGACAAGAATTAGAGCACCTGGCCTGAAAGCTGACTTTACAGCTCTTCTGGGGAGCTCTTGTGTAGGCAACATGAGGTCAACAGAACCCTCTGCAAACAAGCTCCATAAGTAAATGACTATTCTTTCCCCATTACAGACTCCAGCCCTCAAAAAAAGGGTACCATTTGTCGCAACTAGTTTTCCTCTCCCTCCTTATAATTGTATTCCTAATACTAAAATATTTCATTAGATAGTCAAACTATAACAGCTTTAGTATTCATCTTTCAGTTTCATACCTCTGCGGCTGATTATTTTGGCATGAAAATATCCTACTGAGTCATCATGCTCCTATAAGATCCACTGGGAATACTGTATATAACACAGAAACTTTGTTCTTCTTTGAAGGAGAGTTTCTTAAAAATTGAGAATTAGTTATCATGGTGTTGATATTGAGTTGTTTTCAGGGAGTTTTGTGACTGTTTGTTCATCACTGTGATCATTCCATCACTTAACTATCCCTGCTAAACATTTGTAATGTATCTTCTTCATTCTTCTCACCCAAGGCTCGGAATTATCTCCCACATATCTCATTCTTTGCTAGAATTACATCGTGTAATTCCTCTTAACACAAGATTTTCCTTCATTTCTTCTAAAGTACATGCTAATATGCTGAAAGGAACTATTTTGTGAAGCTTGTCACTTAAATTATAGATTTCTTGTGTAAACTATTTTGTTAATAAAACATTTAATTTTAAGAAGATATCTGATCCAGAACTATAGTGTTATTTTTTATTAATCATCACCTTAAAGTTCGAGAATGTAGTAGACTCGGTCAGTATCTCTCTGGAGAAGAATTTTATTTAGTACACTTTTCTTTGAATATAATACTCTCTTTGTGTTGTGTCAGTGGCGATTCATGTAATGAAATTCTGCAAATGTGTCATTTAGAAACAGTGAACAGTATCTAACATGTATAATCTGGGGAGAATGTCTCAATGCATCAGTTAGTAGTGGAATGACTAAGAAAAAATTTTTGAAAAAAATAAGTTTTTTTTTCTTTTATTGGTACATGCTTGCAGTACATAACATTTACATTCATCTTGGAAAGTGGGTACATGTACATAATATAGCTCATTTCTTTTTTTAGTCCTCTTCCCCCCCCACCTACCTCTCTATCTCCTCCAAATCCCCTCTTCTCATGTTCATTTTTGTAGAGTTACTTGAGCATCTCTGAGTAACATCATCATCATCATCATCATCATGCAGATTGCTTAACACGGATTTAGGAAAAACTAGTCTGTTTGGGGATTTTCTTCCTTCCTTAAAGTTTCAGTTTATTGCATGGTACTTGGCATGAGTGATTCCTCTTTTTTCTTTTTTTTTAGGTAAAATCTTGCTGTGTAGTTCAGGTTGGTCTTGAACTCACTATGTAGCCTGGGCAGACTTTGAATCCTCATGTCTCAACCTCCCAAGTGCTGAGATTACAGGCATGTGCCACCATGCCCAGCTCCTCATTTTCATTCTTGTTGTTATTATTATTATTTGCACATGTTTATATAATGTTTACATTTATTGAGGTTATTAGGTTCCTGTATATGGTATATCTTAATTCTCTTACTTCCCCTTCCTCTCTCTTCTTCCCTCACTCTCAATCTTTTGGACCCCTTCCCATATGCAGAAGATCTATCCTCTTGTTTTCTTCTATCCATCCTTTATTATTCTCTTTGCTTGTACTTTGTCTTACTGAAATGAAAGGTATCAGTGCTGGTGAACCTAAAACACACATGCAGTGGGTTGTTTGTATCATTGACAGCTCTTAAGGGGTTCATGATCATTGTCATATAGTATTTAAGCTTGTGTGACTGGTTTATTTCACTCAGTGTTATATTTTCCAGATGTACCCATTTTCCTACACAGTGTCTTGAATTTATCCTTCTTTATACCCAAGTAGTATTCTCTTATGTATAGGTTCCACATTCTCTTTATCCATTCATCTATTGATAGTATATTGCTGCTTCCGTGATTTAACTATTATCCATTGTGCAGCTATAAACATTGTTATGCATGTATCACTGTAATATGATATTTTTAGCTCTTTGGAGAAGATACCTAGAAGGAGGATAGGTAGGTCATATGGAATTTCTAACTTTTGTTCTTCAAGGACTCTCCATACTGGTTTCCTTACTGGTTGTACTAGATTACGTTCCTACCAAAACTGTAGAAGGGTTTCTTTTTCTCCACAGCCTTACCAGCATTTGTTATTTTTTGACTTCTTGATTGTTATGGTTTGTGTCTAGGTGGCCCCCCGCAAGCCTCATATAGTCATGGAGACAGCTGAATCTAGCATTTGTGATTGGTTCATTGTCTAGCACTGGGATTGGCAGTGTGAGGGCTGCACTCTCCCAGAGGCAGAGCTGGCATACTATATAAGGGAGGGAAGAAGTTGTATTTTCTCTCTCTTCTGCCCTTTTCGCTGTTGTTGCTTGTGGCCACCATGAGTGGTTGCCCTTCAACCACGCCACCCTGCCTTGGAGCCAGCTGAGTATGAACTGAAACCTCCAAAAACTGTAAGATAACTCTTTTTCCTTCTTTCATTTTGGGCGTCAGGTATTTTATCTCAACAACAAGAGAAAAGTAACCAAGACATTGAAGATGGACAGTCTTTCCGGTGTAAGATGAAATGTTAGCATTGTATTAATTTGCATTTCTGTAATGGCCAGAGATGTTGAACATTTTTTTTTCAAATGTTGATCAGTTGTACTTTGTCTGAGAAGCATCTGTTCATTGCACTTGCCCATTTTTTGATTGGGTCTTTTGTTATAGGTGGTCTAACTTTTTGGAGTTCTTTCTATATTCTAGAAATTAGTCCTCTAATAACTGGCAAAAAAAAAAATCCCATTCTATAGATGGTCTCCTCACTCTACTAATTGATTCCTTTGCTGTGCAGAAACTTTTTAGTTTAATGCAACCCCATTTGTTGATTCTTGCTATTATTTCTTGTGCATTTGAAGCTCTGTTTTAAGTCCTTGTCTATACCTGTGATTTCAAGTGTTTTATCTATTTTGTCTTCCAATAGGTTCAATATTTCTGTTTTAATGTTTAGATCTTTGATCTATTTTTATTTTAGTTTAGTAGATGGAGAGAGATAGGGGTCCAGCTTCAATCTTCTGCAAATATCCAATTTTCTCAACACCATTTGTTGAATAGACTTTCTTTCCTCTAGCATATGTTTTAGACCCCTTTGCCAAAGATCGAATAGCCAAATATGTCTGAGGATGTTACTGTATCCTCTATTCTGTCCCATTGATCCATGTGTCTGTTTTTGTGTCAGTTCCGTGCCATTTTTATCACTGTTTCTTTGCAGTATAGCTTGAAGTCAGGTGTTGTAATTATCTCCTGCCTTGCTTTTGTTGCCCAAGTTTGCTTTCACTATTCTGGGTCTCTTTTTCCATATGAATTTTAGGATTGTTCTCTCTAGCTCTGTGAAGAATGCTGCTTTGATTGGGATTGCTTTAAATCTGTATAACACCGCCACCCCGGAGGAGAACCAGAATGGGTCCAACCGGGCCCCAACTTGCTGGGACCACGCGTTGCCAGCTCACATCAAGGGAGAACTAATCCGCCTTCCGGGGTTGGGGCTCCGCCACCCCAGAGGAGAACCAGAATGGGTCCAACTGGGCCCCAACTCGCTGGGACCGCGGGGCACCGGCGCGTGGGCTCAGAATCAAGGACATCAAATCCAACCCTCCCCAACCCCAACCCCCCCCCCCGCCCCGGTAAGCAAGCTGCTGGCTCTGAGGTCTGGCTAATTGATGACAACTAAGGTACATAAAGCAACTAAACGCTAGTGTTTTTTCATAGATTTGGCAGGCCTCTGATCGTCACCCTGAATGTCTCTTTGTATGATGACAGTAGGCAATGTTGCAGATACGGGGGACTCTCTTCTGTCTTTTCTTCGAGGACCAATGTGGTTCTCACCATTTTGCTTTACTCTGATCGTTATTATTTTTCTCTTTTTTTTCCTTTATTTTATATTCTGTTTTTATTGATTTTGTATTGTTTTGTTTTTGGTTCAATTCTACTACACCTGTTATAATGGTCAGCTAATCTGAAGATAGCAAGGTATGTTATAGTAGCTATTGTATTCACATTATTGGTCTTCGAAGTTCTGTACCAGTCCTACTGCTTTGTTTTGATTGACTTCATTCTGTTATGTTCTGTTGTATTTTACTATCTTTAAAAAAAAAAAAAATTAAAAAAAAATAAATCTGTATAACAGTTGTGGGTGTGTGGCCATTTTGACAATATAATATTGATTCTGCCTGCCTAGGAGCAGGGGATATCTTTCTGATGTCCTCGTCAATCTCATTTTTTCAGAATACTGTAATTTTCTTTGTAAAAGGCTTTCACTTCCTTGGTTAGGTTAATTCCTTTCCTATATGTATCCCATTTGTTTCTTTCTCTTGCCTGACTACTCTGGCTAATGTTTCAAGTACTGTATTGAATAGAAGTGGGATAGTGGACATCCTTATCTTGTTCTTGATTGTAGAGGGAAGGCTTTCATTCAGTTTTTCCTCATTTAATATGATAGTGGCTGTTGGTTTGTCATATATAACTTTTATCAAATTCAGATATGGTTCTTCTGTACCTGTTTTCTTCAAGATTCTTATCATGAAGGGGTTTGGGGTTGCTCAAAAGTCTTTTCTGCATCTCTTGATACAATTGTGTGATTTTGTCCTTGCTTCTGTTTATGTTGTGTGTAAATAGTTACTGATTTGCATATGTTGCAACACTGGGATGAAACTTACTTCGTCATGATGTATGACCTTTTTGATGGTGTGTTGTGTTCTACTCACCAATATATTTTTGAGGATTTTTTTTTTAATACTTGCAGGAAGTTTATTGATATATACCTCCTGGACTATCTTGTCCTTGTTTTCATAATTCGTCTCCTCTTAGAATCTACCACATACTCAAGGGTAACAGGGTTGCTTGATTCACATATTGGGCCTTTATTAGTAAGTAGTATGTCCCTGACTCATGTATTATATCAATTCATTTTTTAAAATATCTCAGTCTCTAGATTGACACATCAAAATGCTGAGAGCTCAAGTATATGTAGGCCTCTGTATTGTAGGAAAATTTACCTACCAGATTTAAGATTCTCTTCTGTGAACATGGGCACTGGCCACAGTAATCTCTCCAACGATACAGCTTCCAAAAGGAGTATGTTTGTCACCAGATCCTGAACCTTTTAAAGCTACATCTTCTACTGGGAAAGCAACAGAAAGAAAAACTGGACCTTGTGGCCTGAGGCCATCATGTCCACTTGTAGGAGGACTAGCATTCTGGGGACTCTGGGTGTGTTTCTGGAATTTATGGTCTGCAGCAACAGCAATGGGTACTTGTACTGTAGCATATCTCTTTAAGCCATCTGACTGTGAGAGGACAGTATGTCCAGGAAGAGGTTTCCAATCCTGTGCTTCCTGACCATTTGAGCCCACTAAAATAAAAGGCAGTGGACTGATCTTTTTGCTGTCGTCCATCATCATTTAAGTAGGAGAAGTAACTTTTGGTGAATTCTGCAGAAACTGTGGCTTTTTAGAATTAGATAAATAGAGAGTTACTTGGGGGAAAGGCCCAGGTGCAGGTGGCAGTGATGGGAAGCTTTGTTGATTCGTATTAGTTAGACAACAGTCTCCATGTTGTTAGAATATGGTGGTAGTTGTCCTGCTTCACTTGTTGCTATTGCTAGCATCTGAGTAGCAAACTGAGCAGGGTCGGCAGGGACATATGCAAACTCTGCTGAGACAAGTGGGGCACTGGAGGTGGTGACGGGAGCGGGATGGTGGGCTTGCGTGTGGCTGGTTTGGAAGAAGTACCATGAAGTGCTTCAAGCATCCCAGGCTGCAGGCACTCATTACTAACTAATGGAAACTGGGTGGTTTTATTGATGAATTGTGGACCCGAAATGTTGTCCTCCTCTGTTTGTCCTTTTTTTCATCCATGTAGGTTCTTGAAGACCACAAATGTTCCTTCAGATTCTTTTAAAAGTTCTAGTTTCTTCTCCAGTATCATTCCTTCTGACCATTACTCTACTTTAATCTGATGGAATTGTTTAAGCAGATCTTACATATCCAGAGAAGTACTCCCTTCTCTAAACGATGTAAGTTCTTTAAAACAAACTGCTGCAAACTCGGTGATGTTTGATGGATTGGTTTTGAGAATACCTTTGCTAACTTCCTTAAGTAGTCTTGAGGCCATAGGGTACAAGTCTGGACTTTGAAGTAATCATTTTGGCAGGATGTCTTAATCTCAGCTTCTTTCCAGTTAGGATTTATAGAACTTCTCGCTGACTACTAGCTACTGGCTCCTTTTTTTTTTTTTTTTTCTTTTTTTTGTCCTTTGTCTTTTGTCTTTTGTCTTTTTGAGACAGTGTTTCACTATGCAGTTTAGGCTGTTCTAATCTTCCTGCCTCAACCTCGCATGTGCTGGTATCACAGGCATGCACCACCACACCCAGCTGTTCTGAATTTTTGCATTTATGTTCATTAAAGGAGATTGGCCTATAGTTTTATGTTTTATTAGGGTCTTTGTCTGGTTTTGGGATCAGAGTGATAAGAAATGAGTTTGGAAGCACATCATCCCTTTCAATCGCATTGAAGAATTTGGGGAGTATTGGTAAGACAACGTTCTGAAAGGTTTTGTAGAATCCAGCAGTAAATTCATCAGGTCCTGGACTTTTTGTAGTTGGTAGGAATTTTATTACTGTCTCAATTTCATTGCTTGTTATTGGGTTGTTCAGCATTTTTTGTCTTGTTGGATTAGCTTTGGTAATTTATATGGATCTAAGAATCTGTCCATTTCTTCAAGATATTCCAAATATTTTGGAATGTAATTTTTCATAATAGTTACTGTCTTCTAGATTTCAAGGATCTCTGTTGTGATTTTGCTTTTTTCATTTCTAATTGTATTGATATGAGACTTTTCTGTCTTTCTCTTTGTAAGTTTGGCTAAGGATTTGTCTATTTTGTTTATTCCTACAAAGAACCACCTCTTTAATTTGATTGTTTTTATTTATTTTTTTAGTTCCAATTTCATTGATTTCCACTCTAATCTTTATGATTTTTCTCTTTTATTTCAGTTTTGGCCTGGATTATTATTGTTTCTCAGATATCTTAAGGTTCCTCATTAAGTTTTTTATTTGAGGTTGCTTTATTTTCCTAATGTGAGCACTGGATGCAGTGAACTTCCCTCTTAGGTCTGTTTTTATTGTATCGAGTGAGTTCCAGTGTATTGTGCAAGCATTGTCATTAACTTTCAGAAACTGTTATTAACACATTCCTGCTGGCTTGAACCACCAGTGATACATATATGACCATTGAGTGGGTGGCTGGAACCACTGGTCGTATTTGTATGACTGTCCCAGTAGGCAGCTTGTACAACTGATGGTACAAATGAATCTAATCACTTTTCATTAGTCTTTTCACTAATAAAATCAATAGAAAGTCTATAAATGAACTGAATCTACCTAGTTGTTTGAATTTTAATGATTACTGCCCAAATATAAATATTACTTGGTACTATTAATAGTAATTTTAAAAATTATTAAAATAAGCAACAAATTTATTTCATTAAATTAAAAGAAATTTATTTATATTTATGAATAGTTTATCAGTAATTAATTCTCTAAATTTTAACATAGAAATCTTACAGGCACTCCATTGCCGTGGTATGTAATATACATTTACAGCTACTATATCACAAATTAGCTATATTACAACTTTTTCCTTAAGGAAATGTAGTATGATGACATATGGTCTACTAAATCAATGCCTTTCTTTGGATTATTGTACTGAAAGACCCCCCTGAGAAGCAGTACAAGCTGCCTGATGGGACAGTCATGATGTATCACCAATGGTTCAAGCTAACAGGAATGATCAAAGTCAAATCAGAACTGCCTAGCAGTGAGATGTACTATTTATGACCCCATTGTGAATGTTTTAAGTTTCCAAGGCTTCTAAATTTTATGTGGGTTCCTGTGTGGTTGATTTGTTTTCTTTCTTTCTTTCTTTTTTTTTTTTTTTTTTTTTTTTTTGTGGCTCAGGGGGTCAAACTGACAACCTTGTGCTGCCAGTTTGGCTCAGTGGCAGCTAAGCCACTGAGCCAAACTCGCAGCCCTAGTTTTTTGAGACAGAGTCGCACTGTGTAGTTTAGGCTGGCCTTGTGCTCTTGTTGTAGCTGAAGCTGGCCTCGAACTCCCAACGCTCCTCCTACCTCAGCCTCCTGAGTGCTGGGGTTAAAGGTGTGCACCACCACGCCTGACTGGTTGATTTGTTTTTGTCGCACAATGGTCTGACAATAAACATAAGATGATTTTGATTCCTTTAAGCAGGGTTTATGAACTAGTATAGCATCTGTTTCAGAGAAAATACTGTGTGCTGCAGAAAAGAATGTATACTCTGTTGTAGTAGGGTAGATTACTCTGTAGATACCAATTAGGGTCATATGTTCAAGGGTGTGTTTCAGCTCTGATATTTCTTTTTTTTTTTTGCGGCACCGGGGATTGAACTCACAACCTCGCAGCTGCCAGGGCAGGCACTTAAGGCACTGAGCCAAACTCCCAGCCCTGGTTTTTTGAGGCAGGGTCGCACTATGTAGCTCAGGCTGGCCTTGCGCTCGCGTTGTAGCCCAAGCCGGCCTCGAACTCACAACACTCCTCCTACCTCAGCCTCCCGAGTGCTGGGATTAAAGGCATGCACCACTACGCCCAGCTTGATATTTCTTTATTGATTTTTTGTTTAGTTGATTGCTTTGTGAAAGAGGGATATTAAGACCCCCCACACTATGATTATATTAGTATTCATTTGATGTTTTATATGTGTCAGTATTTGTTTTATGAAGATAGTTACTCCAGTATGTGGTACATAAATACTTGTAAGCATTACCTCTTCTTGGATTGTTCCCTTAACTAGTTAGTATATAGTGACTTCTTTGTCTCTTCTGATCAATGTTAGCTTGAAGTTTACACTATCCACGATTGAATTTGCTATCCTTGCATGTTTTCAGGGTACTGGTGCTTGTAATACTGTTCTCCATCCTTTGATTTTTTTAGTCTATGCATATCTTTTTGGATTAGATGAGTTTGTTGAGTGCAACAGACTGTTCAATTCTGTTTTTTGATCCAGTCTGCGAATCTTTGTCTTTTAATTGAAGAGTTGGGGCCATTAGCATTGAGCGATGTTCCTCAAAGATGTTGATTAATTATTGTCATTGTGCTCATCCTCTGTTGATGATTCATTTGTTTTTCTGTCATTTTTGTTGTTGTTTATCCATTGACCTTGCTTGGTGTTTTCATTCCATATGGATTTTTGGTTTTATTGGTTTCATCATTTCTGTGTAGGATATTCTTGAGTATTTTCTGGAGGACTGCTTCAGTGTGTATAAATCTCTCCCGTTGTTCTTTTTCATGAAATGTCCTTATTTCTCTATTGTGAAGGAAAGTTTTGCTGGAGATGTTAATCTGGATTCGAAGTTATTTGTTTTTAGGGCTTGAAATACTTCATTCTAAGCTCTTGTGGCCTTTAAAGTTTGGGTTGAGAAGGCTGCTGTAATTTTAATGAATTTACCATCATATGTGATTTTTTTTTTGTTATCTCTGACTGCTTTTAAAATTCTAGCTTTTTGTTGTATATCTAGTAATTTAACTATGATACCTTGTTGAGCTTTTCCCATCTTAGTTGTTTGGTGTTCTGGAAGCCTTGCTTACTTGTATGGTGAGCTCTTTTCTCATATTTAGGAAATATTCTATTATGATTTCTGTAAAAAAATTAGTAAGTCCATCTGTGCTATCTTCTAGTTTTTTTCTAACTTCAGTTAGCCTTAGGTTAATCTTCTTAATGTTATCTCATAACTGCTGGATGATTTTTTTCTTGCTCTTTTCTCTTTTTTGTAGCTTCCCTAAATACTTCGTCATAATTTACCATTTCGTCCTCAATTTCAGACACTGTCTTCACATTGGTCATTTCTGTAATTCATAAATTCTGCATAAGTTTTTTTCCCTGATTTTTTTCACTGATTCTATATCTTTGGTTAACTTGTAATTTATGTTTTGAACAATTTTGGTGAGCTCTTTTGGTGAGTTTTTTGCTTTCCCCATGTCCACATTGGGCATTTTGAGTGATAATTTCATAAAATTTTGAGTCATGTGTTCTTTGACTTCACCAAATTTCTTCATCTCTTCTTTTAAAAAAAAATTTAGAGTTCCACAACCATGTATTTGCTTTATTCTACATCAGTACCCATTTGATCTTCCTTGGTAGAGTTGGGAAATCTTTGAGACCTTTTTGTTGCCTTGTTTTGCCATGTTCCTGTGTGTGTGTGTGTGTGTGTGTGTGTGTGTGTGTATTTCCCTTTGGAGCTGAGGGTGAAGGTATAGTACAGTGAGGAGAGATTGCAGTTGATAAAGAAGATCTTTTTAGTTAGATTCTATCTTTTGATTACATGTTTGTTGCTTTATTTGCTGAGAGATAGTGTTCACATCTTCAGCTACTTAATTATTTTATTTAGAACCTGATACTACTGTGTTGGGAGGAGGGAATTACTACTGGTATAACCGTATCAACAAATCTGACCATATGTCGTTTATATGTGTTATTGCACTGCACTTACACTTACAACTTTTGTCCATACCTCTTATAATCTATAGTATATTGTTATTAGTGGTCTTAAGATGTAGCAGGAGAAGGGAAAGAAATGGAGGGATTGGTGAAAGTGGTGTGTGAATCAGTGGAGGGAGAGGTAAATAAGAGAAATAATAATAGGTAAAAAGAAAATTGGATAGGGGGTCAGATTCTCCTGGAGGTCTTTTATATTTCAGATGCAGGGTTAGTATTGAAGATTTAGAGAAGATGCTTGTGTTGGGGGCAAGATATAGGATTTGGGATTGAGGATAGCTATAAAATTGTCAGAACCTGCTGTTATATTTGTGTACCTGTAAGGTGGAGAAGCAGCTGGAGATGACAGGGGGCTAGGTAAAATAAAGAAGAAGGAAAAGAATAAAATAGAGAAACCAGAAAATTAAGGAGTGGGAGTGACTGAGAAAAAGCAAATAAGAAAAAAAAAAACTTGATAGGAATTTATAAAGTGAGAAAAAGAAGTAAAAAATAAGCAAGAAGCATTGTTAAAATGCTAAAATTGGCAAAAAGGATTGGGAGCGAAGAGAGAAAGAAACTACTAATCAATGCAAATAGTGGTGGGTTGAGCAAAATAACAACAAAGATCCAGCAGAGAGCCAGTTCTAACACTCTGACAAGAGCTCAGACATGCAATTCCCATGTGTGCACTGTGCTATGTAGCTTATGTGTCCACACAATTCCCTTCTTGCCTTAGTTGTGGTCTGTTTACATGAAGTCATGTGAATTTTCCCTCGTTTCAATATTCCTCCCTTCAACCTGGCAGAATCCAATGTCCATTGTGGTCACTTGTGCCTGGAACATGTAAACAAGGCCTTAATTGCATGAAGTAAATTTGCCTCAGTTTTGCCCAGGAAGACCAGGGCGTTGGAATCACTCCCTTGGTTATATGAGAGTTCCAGCATTTCTTTTTCTTTAGGGCACCACGAGATGAAGCATAAAACAATATTAATATGTAACTGCCTTTTGGCTTAGTAGCTTCATTCAGTAAATCCATAAAGTAAGGTTGATTAGGATTAATAGTTTTTTGTCTAGCTAAAAGCTATTTGGGATTAGAAAAAGTCTCGTTTTGTTTTGTTTTAAATAACGAATGTGGTTTTCTGTGTTAAGCATGTAATTCAAATAGTTGAGAACAAAAGATAGTTTGTTTATTCTTAGAACTTAAATTAAAATGCCATTAGCAGTTCAACAAACAACCTTTCAACTGGTTATATCTGCACTTTTCTTAAACATGAGTATGAGACTATTGCCAGTCTTGGTTTAAAATATCTATAATCTATACAAATGGTACTGGCTGCTTTGTAGATCTCTAAACCCAGAGACTGCCTTGGCAGCTGGTGTGGAGAAACTTGCTTCTTACGTAGTTATCTAGAGGGAAACCAGGGTCATACTTATTTTGCTTTCTTAGTTTGACACCAAAAGGGACTCTTCTTGATTACAAGCTTTAAAGGATGGGAAGAGGACTGAGAGGAAAACTTGGCATGAGGAGTATCATTCTCTTCAGTAGGTAAAGCCAAGGAAAAACAAAACACAATGGAGATAAAACAGTTGTATGCATTAAATTTATTCTGTTGTTCTGCCGTCATACTAATTCACTCAAAACAGATTCCTTTTGAATTTAGTATTTAGTATTAAAAGGAACAGGCCTGGAGCAAGTGCATCTACCCTGGAGAAGCAGTGTTGGTTTGAGACCTATGTATTTTTTAAGTGGTTATAGGGATGTCCAGGTGTCCTGATTTAAAGCTTGCTTTTTATGTCAGGAAATTGTATCTTGTTCTGAGGTTTACTGTGATAATAAAGTGTACAGTCCTAGGGAATGGTATTGTTGGTTCCATTAATCATTTACAGGCTGGCTATACTGACCCAGGCACCATGATTTATTTGCACCATACCATAGTAGGAATGCCAAATATATAAGCTACACATGGTCTCTGGGATGGCCCTTTAATTGGGAAACTTTCATAAATTTATAAACTCAAGTAGGAAAGAGCCACAGCACCTCCTGTCATGTCCATGAGATCTCTTCCTCTGTTATGGTACTTGCAGTTCTAGAGCTCCGTAAGTGCAGCATTCTTGTTGGAGTATCGCATTCGGGTTTTTTGTATAGGGTTTTAGTCTAATCTTTGATCTGTTGCTTACAGATCTAAAAAATAGCTTTGAAATGTACTTTAGTACTATCCTTTGTTCTTTTTTTGTCTTTGTGAGACTAGGTTTCACTATGCAGTTCAGGCTAGCCTTGAACTCACTTTGTAGCCCAGGCTGGACTCAGACTCACCACAGTCCTCCTCCCTCAGCCTTACAAGTGCTGGGATTCCAGGCATGTGGCCACCATGCCCGGCAGTACTGTTGTCACTGATATTTTCTTTGGAATTTATTTCTGTAAAGTGAAATTGACTTGAGTTATTTAGGTTATTGTCTATATTTTTTTTCAAGCAATTTTTACCATTTCTGGAATTACCAAATTGAACCACTAAGCCAGTAAATAGTCACCTTGTTTTGTATGATTGCCAGTGCTGTCTTACAGTAAGTTTTCTACATCACTCTTTGAACTTCACTGATTTCCTTAGTACTAATAAAGAGATGCCATTTGGATGGCACTTAGGACTTATATGGCGTAGTCAAAAATTGACATAAACAACCTGGTAAACCAAATTTTCTTAACCTGAAGGAGCTTATTCTGTTTTTTAACTAAACTTTATTTTGAGATAGTCATAGATTCACATTTCATTGTAAGACATAACATAAAAAGATCGTATGTACTTTTTTTTTTTTTTTTTTGGTACCGGCAATTGAACTCACAACCTCATACCTCACTCCAGAAAAGATAGCTATCATCAAGAAATCGATAACAAATGCTGGAGAGGCTGTGGAGAAAAAAGATCACTTCTCCATTGTTTGTAGGAGCATCAAGCGGTACAACCACTATGGAAATCAGTATGAAGATTCTTCAAAAAACTAGAGTTAGGGGTTCCATTTGACCCTGTTATTCCTCTTCTTGGTATCTTTCTGAAAGAGTTAAAAGCATCATACTACAACAATATATATACGCATACTCATGTTTATAGCAGAACAATGTGTAACAGTTAAATCTTGAAACAACCCAGAGATCCATCAATACATGAATGGATAAAAGTATTGTGGTTTTTATATGCAGTGGAGTACTACTCTGCCATAAAGAAGGATAAACCTGAGACATTTTTAGGTAAATGGATACACCCTGAGACCATACTTTTAAGTGAAATAAATCAAACACATGTTTAAATATCACTTTGTTTTTCTGGTGTGATAAACTTCAAAGGGTTAAAAAGGGCAAAAATAGGTGACAGATATTGGGAAGTAGGAAGAAAATGTTCAAATGGGAAAGGGAACAAGGATGCGGAGGGGGAAGGAAAGAAAGGAAAAATGTAAATAAAAGTAGAAGGCAAAAAATGAAAACAAAGCTTTTGTAAATAAGGAGGGGGAAAAGGCTTGAAGGGGTAGGAATGGGGAAAAAAAGAAGAATTAAGATATATTATATACACGTTCAAATTTCCTATGATGAATGTGATCATTATACATATCAAAAGTATACCAATAAAATTAATGTAAAATATTGAAGGAAAAAAATAGAAATGGAGCTCTTGTAAGTAAGGAGAGGAGAAAGGTTGGAAAGAAGGGGAATGGGGAAAAAAAGAGATTAAGATATATGGTATACAGGTAAAGATATTCCCTGATGAATGTGATCATTATGTATAGCAATCATGTACTAATAAAAATTAATACGTAAAACAGGGGACAGTTTTTGCCAGTTACTCTTCAGACAAAGGACTGCTATCTAGAATATATAAAGAACTCAAAAAAAAGTAAACCTCTTGAAATAAGAGACCCAACCAAGAAGTAGGCAATTGATATGAACAGATGCTTTTTAGAAGAAAAATACAAAAGGTTCAAAAATACGTGAAAAAATTTTCAACATCACTAGCCATTAAAGAAATGCAAATTAAAACAACACTGAAATTGCATCTTACTCCATAAAGAATGTGTACCATCAAGAAATCAAATAATACCAAATGGTGATGAGGCTGGGGGGAAAAAGGAACCCTTCTACATTGTTGATGGAAATTTAAACTAGTATGACCACTATGGAAATCATTATGGAGATACCTTAAAGAAGTAAAAATACAATTCCATTTGACCCTGTTATTGCCCTCCTATGTATCTTCCTGAGAGAGTTAAAAACATCATATTACAGTGACATATGCATACCCATGTTAATAGTAGCACAACTCATAATACCTAAATCTTGGAATGCTAGTGGGGCTGTGGAGAAAAAGGAACCCTTCTCTATTGTTGGTTGGAGTGTACACTGGTTCAACCACTATGGAAAACAGTATGGAGATTCCTCAAAAAACTAGGATTAGAGGTCCCGTTAGACCCAGCTATTCTCCTTCTGAGTATTTTCTCAGAAGAATTGAAAATATAGCACAGCGATACATGTGCATCCATGTTTATAGCAGCACAATTTTTATTTTTTTGGTACTGGGGATCGAACTCACAACCTTGTGCTACTCACAACTCACAACCAGGCAGGTGCTAATGCTACTAAGCTAAATCCGTGGCCCTATTTTTTGAGACAGGGTCTCACTATGCAGTTCAGGCTAGCCTTGAACTCACTTTGTAGCCCAGGCTGGTCTCGAACTCACAATGATCCTTCTGTCTCAGCCTCCAGAGTGCTGGGATTAAAGGCGTGTGGCACCATGCCCAGTGTATAGCAGCACAATTTATAATAGATAAATCTTAGAAATAACCCAAATGCCCATAAACTGAGGAAAGAATGAAAAAGATGTGGTATTTTATATTATGGAATACTATTCAGCCGTAAAGAACGATAAACTTGAGGCTTTAGTAGGTAAATGGATGCAACTAGAAACCATACACATAAGTGAAATAAATCAGATTTGCATGTGTAAATACTGTATTGTCTCACTCATGTAAAAAACTGAAAGAGTAAATAAGATTCAAAAGTTACAATAGATACAGTAAAATGGAAAGAAACTGCTCACAGGGAAATTATATTGCTTGATAAATCTTGCATGCCTATATCTGGTAGCCTGAGCAATTACTTTGAGGATCACAATATGCAATATAACAACCATTGTTAAATTCCTATTATCTTGTTTTGAAATCCTATATTACCTTTTTTGTTGTTGACATTATGCTTTTGTTTTTTAATTGTTTGTTTGCTTCTTGATTTTTCTGGGGTTTTTTTTTCTCTAAAATACTAAAAAAAAAAAACGTGTATACAGAACTACAGCATGACTTAGCATTTGAAACCTGGGCATTATTCCAAATGAAACCTTCAGTTTATACAGAAATTTGAACATAACTATTTATAGAAGCTTACTTGTAATGATCAAAACCCATAAACTATCCAGAAGTCCCACATGTTTTTGCATCTAAGTTTATTTAAGAGATTGACCTGTAGTTGTCTTTTTTGATTGGATCCTTTTCTGGTTTTGCTATCAAGGTAATGCTTGCTCCCAGGAATTAGTTTGAGAATATTGCTTTACTTTCAGTTTCATTAAGAGTTTGAAGAGTAGCGGCATTCAGATCTTCTCTGAAGGTCTTATAAAATTCAGTAGTGAATCTATTAGGCCCTGGGCTTGCTTTCTTCGTGGTTTTTTAACTACATCTTCAATTTTATTGACTGATTTATTTGGAATTTTTATATCTTCTTGATTTAGCTTTGGTAATTCACATGTATCTAAGAATCTGTCCATTTCTTCTGCATTTTCCATCTTACTAGACTACAGATTCCCGAAGTAGGTGTTCTGGATTTTTGCAGGATCCATTGTGATTTAACCCTTTTCATCCGTAATTGCATGAATTTGGGTCTTTGTTTTCTTTTTTTTAAGAACACAAGCTAAGGGTTTGTTTATTTTATTTAATCTTTCAAAGATCCAACTCTTCAATTATTCTTCATGTTGTGTTCTTATTCTCAGTTGCATTAATTTCTGCTCTGATCTTTATAATTTCCTCCCTCCTATGTGCTTTGAGTTTAACTTGGTCTTATTTTTCTAGAAGCTTCAGGTTGAACATTAGGTTATTTATTTGAATTTACTCTTTTTCTGATGTATGCATTCTCTGCTATAAATTTTCCTCCTAGGAGTGCTTTCATTGCATCCCATAAGTTCTGTTGTGTTATGTTGACATTATGTGAGTATAGAAAGCTGTCATAATTTCTTGTTTAATTTTATCTATGACTCATTGGTTGTTATTTAAGTTTCATGTGTTTATAAAGTTTTGTTGTTCCTTTTGCCATTGAGTTCCAATTTCATTATACTGTGATCTAATAATATATGGGGAGAGCCGGGCGTGGTGGCACACACCTTTAATCCCAGCACTCAGGAGGCTGAGGTAGGAGGAGCATTGTGAGTTCGAGGCCAGCTTGGGCTACAATGCGAGGCCAAGGCTGGCCTGAGCTACATAGTACAACCCTGCCTCAAAAAACCAGGGCTGGGAGTTTGGCTCAGTGGCTTAAGCGCCTGCCCTGGCAGGTGTGAGGTTGTGATTTTGATCCCCGGTGCCACAAAAAAAACAAACAAACAAACAAACAAAAAAAGTATATATGTGTATATATATATATATATAGAGAGAGAGAGAGAGAGAGAGAGCGCAAGAGAGCGTACGCCCGCCAGGGACATAGTTCAGTGATACAGTACCTGCCTGGCAAGTGCAAGGTCCTAAGTTTGATTCCTGGTACAGGAAAAAAAAAAAAAAAAAATATATATATATATATATATGTATATATATATATATGGAATAATTTCATTTTGCATTTATTTAAACATGTTCTGTGAGGCAGTATGTGGTCTGTTTTGTAGAGCATCTCATGCTGCTGAGAAGAATGTGTATTCTGTTGTCAAGTGGAACACTCTATTGATATCTTTTAAATTTATTTGTTCAAAGGTTTGATATTTCTTTGTTGATTGTTTTGTCTAGTTTTTTTTTTTTTTTTTTTTTTTTTTTTTTTTTTTTTTTTTTTTTTTTTTTTTTTTTTTTTTTTTTTTTTTTTTTTTTTTTTTTTTTTTTTTTTTTTTT
>RJWM01000045.1:41057-81471 GCA_004363535.1 Dasyprocta punctata | reverse complement strand
TCAGCCTCCCAAGTGCTGGGATTAAAGGCGTGCACCACCATGCCCGGCTTTGTTTTGTTCAGTTAATCTGTCTATATGTAATAGTGGGGTAGTGAGGTCCCCTCTTTACAACTGTATTATTGCTTATTTTGATTTTTTTTGTCTATTAATGTTTGTTTTATGTAGTTGGAGGCTGATATTAGGTGCATATATATATTTATGATTGTTGTATTTTCCTCTTGGATTTTTCCTTTAACAAGTAACAAGTTTATCTCTTCTGATCAGGTCTGCCTGGAAATTCAGTTTGTCTACAAATCGCAGAGAAGCTGATTTGCTACTGTTTTCTCCTCCAGCATCTTCCCAGCTTCTTTTTTTCCCGTGGTGTGTGTTGTCTCTTTACTCTGTTGGTTGTTGACTTGACTGCACAGTAGCTTTTTAATTTGATATAATCCCATTTGTTGATTCTCAATGTTATTTCTTCTACTATTGGGGTTCTGTTTAGAAAGTCATAGTCTATACCTATGTCTTCGGGAGTTTTACCTATTTTATCTTCTAGCATGTTAATGCTTCTGTTTTAACATTTAGATCTTTGATCCATTTTGATTTTAGTTTAGTGTATCGTGAAAGATACAGGTCTAGCTTTAATCTTCTGCAAGTGTATAGCCCTTGATGGTGAACCTTTTAAAGTTTTCAGTGGTAACAGTCAGCAGCAGCATCCATTTCATAGGTTCACCACTATTGTTATAGCCTGTTTACCAGCACTATTTGTTAAAGATACTCTCTTCACTGTAGCCTACAGTTTTTGGCCCCTTTGTTAAAGATCAGGTAGCCTAGTATGCCTGGGGTTGTTTCTCCATCCTCTGTTCTGTGTCATTGATCCACATGTCTGTTTTTATGCCAGTACCATGCTGTGTTTATCTCTGTAGCTTAATTTAAAATCTGGGATTGTGATGCTTGCTGCTTTGCTCTTGTTGCTCAGGATGTGCTTTTGCTACTTTGTGACTTTTCTTCTTCTATACGAATTGTTAGGATTTTTTCTCTAGTTTTGTGATGAAAATGCTTTTGGTATTTTGATTGGAAGTGCATTAGATTCACAGTATGTATCAGTTTTGGTAATATATCCATTTTCACAATATTGATTCTACTCCCTTGTCAGATACATGGTTTGCAGATATCTTCTCTACCTTTTCATTCTCTCAAGAAACTTACAACTGTGACTTTTTTAAACTAATAAATTAGATTTGTAAGGCTATAGATATAGTCCAGTGCAACAGTGCCTGCCTAGCAAACACAAAGTCCTGAGTTTGACTCCCAGTACAAAAAAAAAAAAAGAGAGAGATTTGTACTGTGTTCAGACCAAAATTAAGCAAAAAAGTCCTGAGAATTTCCATATACCTCTTTGCAACATGTGTTCCCAGTATCACCTGTTATCAACATCCATCAGAATGATATGTGTGCCAATTAGTGAACCTACATCATAAATTATGGTTCATTCTTAGTACCATAGACTCTTTAGATTTACACTAATATGTGATGAATTGTACCTATCATATGAATAATTCTACTTCCCTAAAAATTTTCTGAGCTCTGCTTATTCATCCCTCCAAACTCCTGACAACCACTGTTCTTTACTATATTTACATCGTTTCCTTTTTCCAAGTGTTTTATAGTTTAAATCATGCCATGTGTACCCTTTTCAGGTTGGCTTTTTAAAACAATGTATGTATCTAAGGTTCCTTCATTTCTTCTTGTGACACAATCATTTCTTTTTTTATAAGATAGTTATACTATTAATTTTTTTTGCCTTAATGAGAATAAAACCAAATGAAATAAAACAGAATAAAGCCAATCAGAACAGAACAATGAAAGGGATACAAGACTTCAAAACAAGATAACAGAAAATCAACAATGACTCCCATAATGCCTGTTATTATCTTCAAAATAGCTGCCCATACCATCAGACCTAATAAAATCAAGCAAAACAAAATAAAGCCAAACCAAACAAAGCAATGAAAATGTTACAGAAGTTCAAAGCAAGATAACACGAAATCAACAATGGCTACCACCTTCCCTTTTTAGACGTTTCCTCCCCTATCACTTTCACAATATCTGTTGTACATTTTGGATTCCATTAACTGCTTCAGTTTTTTATGCTAGGGGGATAACATGTTGTTCACCCATGTGAGTCTGAACCATTTCACCCATGAGCATGATCTCAAGTTACGTCCATTTACCTACAAGAGTCTCAGGATTATCTTTCTTTAAAGCTGAGTAGCTTTCCATTGTATAAAAATATCATATCTTTCTCATCCATTCTGCTCTTGATAGACAGGCTCCCCTGCTTTTTCTGGTTTCCTGTCACATGAAGCATTATTTTCTCTCCTTTGACTTTCAGTCCGTGAATTTCTTTTTGAGTTAAATGTGTTTCCTGTATACAGTATATTGATGAATCTTGTTTCTTGATTACTCTGCCTGTGTTTCTTTTTATTGATGAATTGAGGCCACCTACATTAATGGTTACAACAGGCATGTACTGGCTTGTCTTCTGTCATGCTATCCTTCTGCTCTTGGACTGCTACTTTTTCCCTCTGTTAAATTGCCTGCCCTGCTCAGCAGTTCCCCCTCTGCTGCTGTTCCTGGAACTTTGGTCATCTTTATTTCTCTGTAGAATGTCCTTCACACTCTTTGTATGGTTGGTTTGGTGGTAATGAATTCCTTCAGTTATTATTTATCACAGAAGTATCTTATTGCTCCATTAATTTTGAAAGATGCTTTTGCAGGGTACAACAATCTGGGTTGGAAGTTGTTTTCTTTCAGAACTTGAAACACTTCACTCCAAGCTTCTCTTGATTTGATGGTTTGTGTAGAAAGTCTGCCATGATTCTGATGGGTTTTTCTTTATAGGCAATCTGTTTCTCTTCTCTAACAGCCTTTACTATCTGTTCTTGTGCTGAATTTCTGGGATCTTGATTAGTATATGTCTGGGTACATATTTATTTTGGTTATGATTAGTTGGAGTTCTATATGCCTCGCTTAACTTATTTGTCAGGTCCTCTTCCCATGTTTGGGAAGTTTTCTGCTATTAGTACTTTAAATAGTCTTTTTATGTCATTTGTGTTGACCCCTGGGTTTTCGCTGACACCTATCACTCTTAAATTGTTTTTCTTTGCATGGTCTTGCAGCAGTTGATTTGTTACTTCCTGATTCCTCATTATTTTTTATTTTTATTTTTTATTATTTTTATTTTTTTTGCGGCACCAGGGATCAAACTCACAGCCTCACGCCTGCCAGACAGGCGCTTAAGCCACTGAGCCAAACTCCCAGCCCTGGTTTTTTGAGGCAGGGTCGCACTACGTAGCTCAGGCTGGCCTTGAACTCACGTTGTAGCCCAAGCCAGCCTCGAACTTACAATGCTCCACCTACCTCAGCCTCCTGAGTGCTGGGATTAAAGGCATGCGCCACCATGCCCGGCTTTCCTCATTATTTTTAAGAGCTCTTTCCTTTCATGATCACTACCTACAATCCTGTCTTCAAGGTCTGAAACTCTACTTCAGTTTCTTTCTAGCAGTTTTGCCAGCTTTTAGTGGTATTTTTTAATTTCCTGAATATCTCTTTGAATCTGTTTCATGCATTGTAATTCCTTCCTATATTGTTCATGCAAGGTTTCTGTCATTTTCCTATGCTCCTGTTTTTTTTATTCTAGTCTTCTTTAGATATGCTTAGCAATTCTTTCATTATGTTTGTGATTTCCTCTTTTACCTGAGATTGATCTGATTTCTTTTACAGCCTCATGAATTTTTTTTGTTTGTTTTTTTTGTTTTTTGTTTTTGTTTTGGTCTTTTTGAGATGATCTCACTATATAGTTCAGGCTGACCTTAAGCACACTTTGTGGACCAGGCTGCTGTCAAACTCACGATGATCCTGTTGCCCCAACCTCCCAACTGCTGGGATTACAGATATGAGTCTATGTGTCTGGCATGAAGTTGTTTCTTTACTTCAGTTGCTATCCTTTCAGAAATTTCAGGTGTGTGACTTCCAATTTATTCCATGTTGATGTCTCCCAGACTTGTTCTGTATGGGCTGGAGGTCTGAGATTATGTTTTGCTCCTTTGTCTTGACCTTTTCCTGGGTTCCTCTGGGCAAGCCAGTTGTGAAGTCCCAGGTACTTTCTGTGTTGGCTGCCTGTCTACAATGTAAGGAAATGGGCCAAGCACCTGCATTTCTCCAAACCCAGGTTCCCTGGGAGGCAGTGGGCACAGGGTGGGCTTCCCCAATGGCCATGGGTGCATGGTGGCAGGGGCACTTCTTCTCTTGGCCTGCGTGGTTACCCCAGGACTCTCCCGATGGTGACAGGTACACAGGGTCACGTCTAGCTGTTTCTCCTGGCCCACGCTGGCTGTCTGCGGGAAGCAGTGGTCTCCAGTGGTGGCCCTCAGGTGCACAGGGTGTGTCTGCTGTTTTTTTTTTCATTCATTTCTTTTACACACAGAATAATATTCTATTTTCTGAATGCACCACCGTTTAGTTTTCCATTCATCTATTGAACGGTATCTTGGTTGCTTCCAAGTTTTGGCAGTTATAAATAAAGCTTCTGTAAACATCATGTGCAGGTTTCTGTATGGACACAAGCTTCTAGCTCCTTTGGGTAAATACCAAGGAATGGTAAGCATATGTTTTTTCCAAAACTATCAATTTTTCAAAGTGACTGTACCACCTTGCATTCTTTTTTTTTTTTTCAGTGACAGGATTTGAACTCAAGACCTTGGGCTTGCCAGGTAGGCGCTGTCACTAAGCTACGTCCCTGGCCCCCCACTTTGCATTGTCATCAGCAATGAATGAGAGTTCTTGCTCTGCATTCTCTCCATGATTTGATGGTGTTAGTATCCTAGACTATAGGCATTCTCATAGGTGTATAGTTGTATCTCATATCTTTAATTTTCATTCCTCTGATGACATATGATGTGGAGCATTTTTAATGTCTTTATTCACCATCTGTGTATAACTTGGGTGAGGTTATCATCGAGGTCTTTGGTCCATTTTTTAATCAGGGTATTTCCTCATTCATTTTTTAAGTGTTCTTTGAGTATTTTGGATAATAGTCCTTTTTTGGACATATTTTTTCTCCCAGTTTGTGGCTTATCCTCTCATTCTCTGGAGATTTAAAAATCTATCACATATTATTTATAAAATAATTATATGTTCTTTTTCAGCAAAAATTTCTAGACTAGAAAGACTTAAATACTTTAATTAAACAATATAAAATTCTGTTTTACTGAAGGAACTTTATTAATGAAGTATAAGGGAAGGAACTTCCAAATAGATATGATTAACCAGTTCAATTAGAGAGGGCTTATTTTCCAATTTGAATTTATAAGTACTATTCACAAATAACCTTTTTTTTTTTTTGTGGCACCAGAGATCGAGCTCACAACCTCGCGCCTGCCTGACAGGCACGTAAGCCGCTGAGCCAAACTCCCAGCCCTGGTTTTTTGAGGCAGGGTCGCACTGTGTAGCTCAGGCCGGCCTTGCGCTCGCGTTGTAGCCCAAGCTGGCCTCGAACTCACAACGCTCCGCCTACCTCAGCCTCCTGAGTGCTGGGATTAAAGGCATGTGCCACCACGCCCGGCTACAAATAACCTTTTAGATGGAAACAATTCCCATTCTTTTTCCCTTGTGATTTAATGATGGATAAATAGTCACATAATACAGTATATATTTCAAGGGCCCAAAGGTCCATTTGGCCTCCAGAAATTCTCCATTTTCCCTGCATTTAAGAAAGCTATATCTCATTGCCTGGCAGGACTTTTAGGGCTTAGCAGCTTCATTATGCCACCCAATTTCAGTTTCATAGAGCATAATGTAAGCTGTTTAATAAGACTTTTATTCAGTGTATTTGAGCTTAGGGAAGAAGTAAATTAAGCCATAGTACCTTGGTCAAAATTTTGAAATGTAATTGTGCTACACTCAAGAGACAAATAGTGTTTCCACATATTCAAAGGACAATTATTTGGAAACATGAATAAATTTATGTAGCCTGAATTGATAAAATTAAGGAGGTTACAAAGAGACAACTTTGAGGATCCGTTTTACGAAGTAATTTTCTGAGAGTTAAAGATTATCCAAGCCAGCATATATTGCTTTAAGATGGCTAGAGTTCTTTCTCTTTAAAAGTGTTTTAAGGATAGGCTGGAATTCCACTGGGTAGGAATGGAATAGAACAAAATCCAACAATGCTTTTCATCTGTAAAACCTCATATTACATTAAGAGCATGTGGTTCTGGTTTTTTCCTGTAAAATCCTAAAAAACTTATTTTAGATCTCTTTCCACTTTTTTCAGTGCTGTTTACCTCTTCCATTTTAGTGTGGCTTCTGCTATAAGCACTGAAACTGCTTTCCAAGACAACTAGTAACTTTCTAAAAGCTAAATCCCATGGAAATTTTGCATTCTTTGTCTTGACCATCTCTTCTTATTTCTTGAAACTTATTTTCTTTGATTTCCAAGAGACTACACTCTCCTTTTTTTCTATTACCACTAAAACTACTCCACTGTTCTTTACAGTCTTACCCACCAGTGTTGTGCTCCTTCCCTTTTGTTGTAATTAAAATAATTTATATTGTAATCCAAATATTATAATCCTTTTCCAGTCCACCTCACAATCCAGAGAGTTATATTTGTAATCCCATAGGAATGTTACTGGAATTCCAGCAAGTTAATTCCAATCTACCTTCTCCAATGCAACCTACAGCAAGATTAAAGACACTAGGATGTATTTAAAGGTAAGGGCAGCCAAGGAGTCTGAAGTTCAAGTGAGGATATATAGACAAAGGTCTTGATACAAGGCTTCCCCCAGAATTTATTCTCTCATGAAAAAGGGAGTGGCTCAAGGATGAGTGACAGTGAGGAAGGTGGGAATTATGTGAGCAAGGAGAGCTGAGTTGGCCAGGTGGAGAGCAAGCACTTCTGCAATATGCAGGGAAAAAGAAATACAGAAAGACCAGTCTGCATAACCTAATTAGGGTAGCATTTGAATGTTTTTAGGGGATTGTTGCTTCAGTTTCTGTTATGTAAACTTTCGTTCCCTAAGAAGTCATGGCCTCTTAAATTGATGCTCATACCCAGTTGATGTTCCTGGAGTTATATGGCTCTGCCATCCTGCTGTGTTCATCTGTTTATGGGGAATATGATGTGAGGAAACAGGAAACTGTCAGTTGATCTCAAAGGTTATATATCAGTACCTCACCTAGTCTTGTTTGCATTGCTTCAAGCCAATTGAAGGGAGAAAGAAATAGCTTAGCCAGCACTATACATATCAGTACATGGAGACAGGGCCTGGTTTAATTAATGTGGAGGTAATAGTTATGCATTCAACGAGAGCTGTCCACTTGGTCTTGTACACCTTTATCTTAATAATTTCCTACATGCCTTTGATTTCAGTTACTGTCTATGCTGATTATTTCCATGTTCATCTTTAACTCAGTCAAATGCCAGACAGAACTGCTGACAAGGTATCTCCCCTCTATAAATCATAGGGTTGTAGTAAGAATTGAATCACTTAATCTATGTAAAGTCCCAAGTGTGATATCTGGCTCTATTGTAACAATGCTAGCAACATTAATTATAGTGAATTTTTATCCTGTAAATTCATAATCTGATACCCATTCTCTTGCAGAACCATTGGTTTCTCCTTAAATCACCATTTTTCAAACTAACTGCTTTCTGCAATACTAGTGTACCTCAAGGTGTTAATTGAGTTTCGCTCAGGAAAAAAAAGAAAATAGAGTTCCATGATCAGTTATGTTTGGAAAATGTACTAGGGTTGGCAAAGTTTTCAACAAAGGACCAGATGGTAAATTTATTGGAGTTTGTGGGCCATTTATTCAGTCTCTGACACAAGTAATCAAATCTGTTATAATACTAAAGCAGACCAAAATTACGTGTTAAGAGATGAGCATGTTTGTTTTCCATTAAAATTTTGTTTTTTGATACTGAAAAATTTCACAAAGTATTGCATATTGTATTGTCATAAAAATATTTTCTTACATTTTCCAGCCATTTAAAAATGTTAAACCATTCTTCACTCTTAGGCTGTGCATAAACAGGCGGTGGGTCAGATCTGGCTGCAGTCAGTCTTTTCCCAAAGCCTGCTTTAAAATATACCCTGCTGTTAAAGATGTATAGCTACACCATAAAAAGCTCTTCTATGTTTTACAGCAGTGCTATTAAGACAGGTGCTCCCCAAATATAAGATATATTTGACTATTCAAATCGTTTTTCATAGGGCATTTGTTACTGTCTCTTGCTACATTTCCATGGGGGCATTTTGAAGAAATGCTGACTTGAGGGTAATTATGTTTGTGCTAGAGGTGCAATGTAGTCGATGAAGCAGACTGGAAATACCAAGAGAATGCTTCTGGTATCTATTATACTTGCTCTGACCATCTGAGCTAACTGGCCACAGACAGAAGGCATGTTGGAAAACCGAATTAACCCAATGAGGAAGGCACTAGTAATGCACTATAGTTCAGTAACTGATCAGCTGAATTGAAGGTGCGTATGATTAAGTTAATGTCATCAGTAAGCTTTCAAAAATGAAAAAAACAGTATGTGGCCATTACATAAAATCAGTAGAGACATTCTGAGTGAGATGAAATATTTAGTTAAGAGGAAAAAAGATTTGGAATCCCTATATACAGTATTACCAGTAGGGTCAGTTTCTGTGTGTAAAATCATTATTGCTCTTATTAAAAAAAAAAAAGCAAAAAGTTGATGCTGTAAAAAAAAAACTTTAGCTTACGTTAGTAAAATTCTGAAACTTGTTTTGAAATTGTGTTTCTTTTGAGGTCCTGGGGATTGAACTCCAGGCCTCATGAGTGTTAGGCAAGCAGTCTACCACTGAGCTACTCCCATAACTCCTGAAATAATATTTTAATTGTCATTTTCCTGTATCTTTGAGAAGTAAATGTATACTGTACTATTTTTGAGCATATTTTTTTTTACTTTAAAAAACATTTATCAAAATATTCTACATTTCTCATCTTTTTATGCCTGTGTCCCTTATCCCCTAGGTCGACACATTAAATTTTGTCAAAGGAGTACCATGCTGGGTGTGTAATACCCATGCTTATTTTTTAGAAGTATTTCTATTGATGAATTATTAATTTTAATTTTGTAAGTTTTATTATAGTAAACAATATGTACTTAACAGGAAAAATATTAATAAAATTAAGTATTGAATTTTTAATATTCTTGAGTGTTTATAATATTTTTCAACGTCTTTTTTGTTTACAAAATCTAAATGAATTTGTGTTAACTACAATAAAAATACAAATAAAACTCTACAAAAATTATCTTTGCTTCAGTTATCACATGTAAAACAGTCTTGACACATGAAAACGGCATGTTCCATACACACGTATTGCTTACACTGATGTGTGGGCTTTCCTCTCTTTTTTTTTTTTTTTTTGCGGCACCGGGGATTGAACTCACAACCTCGCGCCTGCCAGGGCAGGCGCTTAAGGCACTGAGCCAAACTCCCGGCCCTGGTTTTTCGAGGCAGGGTCGCACTGTGTAGCTCAGGCCGGCCTTGTGCTCGCGTTGTAGCCCAAGCTGGCCTCGAACTCACAACGCTCCACCTACCTCAGCCTCCCGAGTGCTGGGATTAAAGGCGTGCACCACCCACGCCCGGCTTTTCCTCTCATTTTTGGTAGAGCATATTTGACATCTTGCTGGTCTTGTTTTGTCAGGAGGTTCTTATATTATACAGTGTATACTTAACAGGAACATAAAACATCAATAAAATGAAGGATTAATTTTTTTATGTATTGAGTGTATAGAATAAACATCAACATTGTCAATATCAACTGTTTAGAAAACCTAAATGAAAATATCAGAAATAAATTCTTTTTTTTTTTTTTTTTGTACCAGGAATCAAACTCACGACCTCACTGAGCTCTATCCCTGGCCCAAGAAATACATTCCTATGCGTACTACCGTGAAAATACAGAAGTCTACCACAGAAATAATCTTTGCTTCAATTGTCATACCAAGGCAGTCTTCACACATGTGGAAACTGAATGTTCCATACACCAGTATCTCTTATACTGGTAGCATGTATGTCTTGTTTTCCTGTCTTTTTTTGTAGGGCACAGTTGGCATCTTTTGATTTTTCTATTGTCATAGTAGGTCTTTGTGTTTTTGCACCTGCCTCTTCACCTGTCAAAACACCAGTGTGCTGCAGAATAGTTTTGCTTAGCTCCTTGGGCAAAACATTTTGTTCTTCCTTCATTGTAAGTGATCTTGTATAAGTTCCAGTTCCAGTTGTCTAAGAAAATCTCTCCATGATATTTTAGGCTTATTTTTTTGTAAACTATGAAAGTATTTATACCACACATGTTTAAGATAGAGTAAAATACAACCATTGGCCAATGCTTTGTGTTTCAAGTGACCTCATAGTTGCTACATAATCTATCAACAACATCTACTCCACCTTTGGTTTTGTTGCAATAAGTTACCATCTCTAGCTTCAATTCTGTCCAGGTTTCTCTGTCATTCTTGCCTTGGTTGTGGTACAATGTTGATATCAGTAGTACCATTTTGTTTTTCTTTGCCATATATGCGGCCACTGTTATGTGTGACAGGAATCCAAAGATTATAATGTACAGTTCTGTATCTTAAACTTGCAGCATTTCATTGGGAATTTCTCTTGTTCTTTTGAATAGTTCCTACTCAGAGTCAAGTTGTACTCTGTTAGCAAATGTAACATCAATTGGTAACTGATAAACCAGTTGTCCAGTGTCACATTCTGATTATTTTGGGAGATAGAAAACAAGTCTATCTCTATTGACAACATTACTTGGTTTATTACTGCATGAATAAGGACCTATTGGCTGAGTTCCAGGATAAATTTCTAAATTGAAAGTATAAGTATGTCCTACCAAAAAAGACAGGGAAGCAAACATGCACTGTTAGCGTAAGCAATACGTGTGTGTAGAACTTGCTGTTTTCATGTGTGAAGACTATCTTACTTGTGATAAATGAAGCAAAATTATTTTTATCATAGATTTTTATTTGTATTTTCATTGTAGTTCATATAGAAATTTGCTTCTGTTATTTTTTAGGCTTTGTAAATAAAAAAATGTTAAATTTTGTTTTTTTAAACACTCAAGAATATTAAAAATTTAATACTTCATTTTATTGATATTTTTCCTGGTAAGTATATATTATTTAATATAATAAAACTTATAAAATTAAAATTAGTAATTCATCAATAGAAATACTTTTAAAAAATAAGCATAGGCATTATACACCCAACCTGTTGCTCCTTTTAACAAAAATTAATGTGAAAAATGCACAACAGGAGTTCCTGTGTCCCCCAGGTACAGCTATTATGAACCATACACAGCTTGTGTTATGGTAAATGGCAAATTTTACATTGCAAAGTGTGATATGGGTGCATTTTATCTTCTCTGATGCCCAGTAACATGTCATACACTATGGACCATTACTTGGGTATTGTTGACACTTTTGCACATACACACTCCTTGCCATTCGTTATATCAAGCAGATTAACAGTAAGTTTGCTTCCTATACCTGCCCCACAGGCATTGAGACACACAGGTGGCTACTGTTATGATAAAATTTTCAGTAGTAAAGTATGGTGTGGGATTGAGAAACATATTTTAAGTGGGGGGCGGGGGCTGTACTTATAAAAAAAGACAACAGTAAACATTATTTTTAAATTATGTCTGGCATTTGACAAGCTTCTAAAACCAATGGAAGGATGCAAAGAAGACTCATTCATCCCAGCTAATGATAACTCATCTACCTAAAGCAAGTATAGTTACTGGTTCATCCCACAGAATTTCCCTATCATAACCAAATTATTCATAACCTGTGTAAGAGAGAAACTGTTTTACAATTTTTACCAGCAGATTGATAGTTACTATCACATCATTATAGAAAGTGAACTACCGGGTTTGTTTTTGATGACCTCCAAGGTCTCAGCAGCCCCTATGTCTTCAGTCAGCTCTTAGCACACCCCAGCAGTCATTCATGTATATCCCTTTCAGTTTTCCTATGATTCATGTAAAGCTTGAAGAAGGTCTTAGATATATACACACTGAAACAGTCCCCACTTTTTTTTTCCAGTCTCTTTACTACAAATCCAAAGATTAGATATGTTATTTAATGTTGACCATCTTAAGAGATCAAGACACAGTTAGCTCTTGATTGGGCTAGGAAATGGAAAGCAGAATGCCTTGACAGACACCCTAGCAGTCTTCTAGCAAATGTCATAGCAAACAGATCCAGAATTCAACTAAAGAACTAAAGAAAAGGCAAGCAAGCCCTTAGGTAGCATAGTGTGAACAGCTGGTCTTTATGTGTTATCTGCTGAGACTAGGAAAGGTTAGGTAAACAGTGGGACGTGGTAATTCTTAAAGTAATCATTGAAGTAAATGGAAGCATGCACAGTTTGAGTTCTGAGAAACTATATAGGAAGACTTCATTTTCATTTGGAAACAGACTTCCTAAAGAAAGAGGACAAGACCAAAAAAAGACAAAAAAAAAAAAATACAAGACAAATATAACCCAGAGTGTGCATATATAACGGATGTGCCTTGTTTTAAAGGGACTATATCTGCATATGACAAGATTTTATTCTGAAATTTTTGGTTCATGTTATGCTACCAAACATGAGGCAGGAAAGACATAGGTACAGTAAAGACAACATGAAAGAAAAGGCCAGTATAAATCTTTTTATGCAAACCACCCCCAGATATTACTGCAAACCTACCATTTAGCTTCATCTCTTAGAGGCGTATTAAGTTTTCTTTTTTTTTCTGTCAGTACCGGAGATCAAACTCACAACCTGACACCTGCCAAGCAGGTGCTTAAGCCACTGAGCCAAACTCCTGGCCCTATTTTTTTCGAGGCAGGGTCACACTATGGAGTTCAGGCTGGCCTTGCTCATGTTGTAGCCCAAGCCGGCCTCTAACTCACAACACTCCACTTACCTCAGCCTCCCGAGTGCTGGGATTAAAGGCGTGCACCACCATGCCTGGCTCATATTAAATTTTGTCCACCCTTTTCCCCCAAACCCTGCCCCCAGATCTGTAACAGACATCTGTGAATTTAAGACATAATGTACTGGGGATTTTGAATGGATTTCAATAAATCCCCAGCAGAAACTCCCTTGGTTTTCTAGTATTTTGTGTGTTACATACATATATTAACTCCCTATGATGAATGTATTATGTAATGCAAACATGTACTAATAAACATAAATTTAAAATTTTCTTACATGTTTAAAGGTAGAAAGTGGAAAACAGAAATCCTAAGTTTGTCTGTCTTATGATAGTTCTTTTCACAAAGATAAGAGGAAATCTACCCTTGTAGGATTATGAGATATTGTAAACCACATATATAGATATAGTCTGCGAAATGGAGGCATATATAAAATCTTCTCTGCATAATATTTCTGGAATCCAGTAACAATCGTATTAGCAGTGTCTGCAATATCATCAGGCTTTAAGAGTAACTTTGTTCATTTTCACTATGGAATTGAAAGTCTTAGTATACTTCTTTTGGAAGAGTAAATTCAGAAGCAAAAAATTCATTCTTGGTAAGGATGTAGGACATCGAGGATATCTAATACTTTTTCACTGTTAGTTTTTTAAATTAGTTTGTCTTCTTATAAATTAGTAGGTCTCAAAGTTACCTAGAATCTTTTTCTGAAGTTTATGTTTGTCTCAGAAATTCAGATACAGATCATAAATACAGCACAGATTTCCATTTTCATAAAGTTCTTTCATGTTTGAGAACTACTATTGTAAAGCAAATCTGATACAATGTGGTAGGCTATATTGCTCTACAGATATAGACCTAATCATTCTTAAGCCTTTCTCACGTCTGGACAGTAAGTCTACTTCCCTCTCATAGATGGCTGTTTCCCTCTTACAAGCATTCTGGATTGATTTTCATGTACCAAGTATTTTATAATTTCCTTATCCATTTTCTCATTATAAATTGTTGTTGTTTGACATGTGTTCTTGATATCAAAGAAGATAGTTTGTTTCTATTTTTTATTATCCTGATATTTGAGAATGATTTTTCTAAAGAAGGAGGAATCTGATAGGTCTTTATTCTGCCACCTTGAAATCATGGAACCAAAAATGTCATTAGTACTATATTGGGGAACTAAAAATTTTGACCATAAAGTAGGAAAGAAAAAACATAGTAACTTTTTGGGAAAATGGAGGCATTTTTCCACTTGAGATGAGGGTCAATTATTGTAGCATGGTGGGATGTGAACAATTATTTTATGCCAAATAAAGCATTTTATTTTCACGAATCTTTTCTGGAAATAAGTGAGTCCTAGAAATATTTCTACACCCACCAAAAATAACTATGACTTTGTGGAAAACAAATTAACACACTTACTATCTCCGTTGTGTGCTGCTACAGTAGAATAGCACAGACTGGGCAGTCTGTAATGAACAGAAAATTTCTGATTCATTCTCTGGAGGATGGAATTTCAAGATCAAGGGGCCAGCATTTTGTAAGGGCCTTATTGCTGCATCATCCCATGACAAAAGGGCAAAGAGTGGGAGAAGGGAAAAGGGGCCCAAAAGAAAGGGAGACATCCTTTGATAAGGAACCACCTCCTATGATAACAAAGCTGCTAGCTCCATAAGGACATAATCCATTCATGAGGTTAAAGCCCTCTTGGCCTTATCAGCTTTTAAAGGTTCCACTTCTTGATGATGTTACAGTGACAAATTCCAGCCTAGAAGTGGGATGGAGCTCAGTGGTATAGCAATTACCAACATGTTCAAGACCCTGAGTTCTATCCCTAGCACAACAGTTAATTAATTGATTAGTTAATTTCAGCATGAGGAACTTCCAGACAGCTGAACATGTAGAGGTTCCTAGAGTATGATGCACCAAGAGAGGGCATGGAAGCTCAACACCTTTTCATCCATATCTTACCCTATGTATCCCTTTATATGTATTCTTTGTAATAAACTAACTAATGTTTTTTTAGATGCAGCATGACTTTGGAAGAGAACAAATAGTCAAACTACAGTAAGAGCTTACTGAACTGAACTTCTGTTGCTTATTTCTTTTCTGTCAAATTGTTTTGTTATAAACCGTGGTTCCCTTCATATTATATTGAAGGAATCTCTATCCATGTATTTCTTGTTCCATGTGAAATTTAAAGTAGATGCCTTAGGTTTTCTTAAAAGAAACCTGGGCTCAAGTATGATTTGTTTGCTTTGTTTTTAATACAGAGGAATTTTCAAACATTTTGACATATGGATATCATCTGTAGAAGTAATGAGAGCTTATTAAAGTGTGTCATGGTGTCTAAGCATGAGGAGCAAAGAGAAGTTTGCATATTATAGTTACTTAGTTATTTGCATAACTTTGCTTACTGTCCAGATTTTATAGCAAACTAAGTTCTATGATACCATTGTTTCAGTATATCAGTAGCCTTAGCACGTGATTTGGCACACAGTAGACACTATCTGTTGATAACTGACAACTTGTGTTTTGTTTGTGACACTAGGATTCTAAACATCAGGTCAAAAGCTAGTAAATAATAAAAGCAAGAGACCAGGACATAGCTCTGCAGCGCAACACCTGCCTGGCAGGCACAAGGTCCTGAGTTCAATTCCTGACATCATATCTGACTTTGCTGATATTTTAAAGATCCCGCCTCCAAAACATACACACACACACACAAATAAAGCAGCTCATACTTTTAGACCTGCAGCTCAGCACATAAGAATACCTAAAAATGAACTAGAAAGTTGTTACATTTCTTTTCTTAGTTGCTGGTTTTGTAACTTATTTTATATGGTTTTTGAAAGCTTCTGATGCTGTTACATGAGATTCTGTTTTTACATTCCTCTAGAATACTACTAAGGTATTTAAATACATCGTACTAAAACACTTGATCCTTGTCCTTTCATTTTGTTTATGTATTTTCTTTTTCTTTTTTTTTTTTTTTTTTTTTTTGCGGCACCGGGGATTGAACTCACAACCTCGCACCTGCCAGGGCAGGTGCTTAAGGCACTGAGCCAAACTCCCGGCCCGGGTTTTTTTTTTTTTTTTTTGAGGCAGGGTCGCACTAGGTAGCTCAGGCCGGCCTTGTGCTCGCGTTGTAGCCCAAGCCAGCCTCGAACCCACAACGCTCCGCCTACCTCAGCCTCCCGAGTGCTGGGATTAAAGGCGTGTGCCACCACGCCCGGCTTGTTTATGTATTTTCTTCATGATGTTTTTTCTGTTCGTTAATACAGTGATGAATATGAATGAAATAAATTGAAGTGATTCTTGGAAAAACTGACAGACTTGGACATCTTCATGAAAGTTTCCTCTATCTTTAAAAGATTGGCATAGCCAAATACAATGGCACATGTCTATAACCCTAGCTACCAAGGAGACTGAGGCAGGAGGATCACATGTTTGAGGCCAGCCTGGGTGACTTAATGAGAACCTCTCTTAAAGTAATCTGTAAGAATATCCCGGTAATAGAGTGTCCCTGAGTTCAACCCCCAGCTTAATACATGCACAACAAAAGGTGGGAATAAAAAAGAATGAACATAGCATTTCTAGATGAGCAGATGCAAGATGTTTGCTTTCTGGGATCAATTAATAATTTATGTATTGAGCAAAATTGATTTGGTTATTGGAAGATCTTCTTTGTTACTTATAAAGTAGGAAATACCAACATTCATTTAACTTGTTTCTTCTCTCTTCTATTCAGGTAAACCTTAGTTTAAGAGACAGTAGACCAAGGATTTACTTCTGAAGTGGACTAGGTTTTAGTTAATTGGCTAAAATGTACTCAGTACCTATTAAATTAAGATCTTAGATGTGTAGGATACCATGAAGTTAAGATACGGTCCTGAACTCAAGAAATTTATTTACTAATTGAATACTAGCATCTCTTTTAAAACATTATGTGGTACAGATAATTAAGTTCTGTGTGGTTAAATAAGTAAAAGATGCAGAGTAGAGTAGCTTGAGAAGGCTTTATAAAGGCAGTAAATACAGGCTTTAAAGAATGGGCATAGAAAGTGAGTAGAGTGTACTCAAAGACCAGTTAAATTGAAGATACTCTGTTTCATTTCCTGGCCCAAAGGGGAAAAAAATTGCTCATTTGTATTAAACTAAAAAACAATTGGTAGGAAATAGAGATTCAGTGAAATGAACTTTGGATCCCACCCTTATCTTTTAAGGACCTTCCAAGGTGTAACAATGCTTAAACACCCAAATCCTTGCTGCTGCTTAATCATGGGCACTAAGAACAAGACCTAGATCAAAAAACCTAGCTTGAATGCAGATTCTACAATCATAATAGGGAGTAAAAATCTCTCATGATATTTCTTTTCATGAAAGTGGCTCCAAGAAGTGTTGTCCATTGGGCCACACGGTGCAGCATTTGTAAGACTATAGTTGTTCGTTAAAATCTGAGGATGTGGCTGGGAGTGTGGCTTAATGGTAGAGCATTTGCCTAGTATGCACAAGGCCTTGGGATCCCTGGCACCTCAAGAAAAAAAGAAGTTTTTTAAATAAATAAAAAAGCTCACCCTGAAGATACAGTTTTTAGAAGCTGTTGATTATTATTAACTAATCAGAGTGAATGTCCATATTCAATATTGAGACATTCTTTAGAGCCAGAGAACTGAATTTTTTTTATTTTTTTTATTTTTTTTTATTTTTTGCGGCACCGGGGATTGAACTCACAACCTCGCGCCTGCCAGGGCAGGCGCTTAAGGCACTGAGCCAAACTCCCGGCCCTTGAATTTTACTTAAAATACTTGTGAAAGAGAACTTGAATTCCAGAACTTCTTAAAGCCATTCTGTTTTTCCATTCTTTTCTTTGTTTTAAGCTTTATTTCCAGGTCACTTTATTCCATTGTGAATACTTCTACAGTTATCATTGTATTACAGCCCTATTGAAGATGAGACACACTTTTGAATATTAATCAAATATTGGAACTCTTAGAAGTATCACCTCTCATTTCTTGAACTGATTCTCAGTAGAGGGGATGATTTAACACTGAGTAGTAGAAAAAATACCATTCATAGAGATTCTTTGTCATATAATATCTAGTCTATCACCATAGAAGCTATCATACATGGTATCTTATAACCAAAGTTGCTAAGGTAGGATTTCAGGATTCCAAAGAAGCCGCCATTGTGCCGTGCTTCTTCAATAGACCTTTCAGCATCTGGTTAGTCCTCCTAATACTGGCTTTTCCCACTGCCTCCTCAGGCCAACAATGGTTACATAAGATTGTTAGGCCCAGGCATTGTGTCATATAACTGTAACCTCAGTACTCAGGAGTCTGAACTAGAGGACCCCAAGTTTGAGACCAAACACATTATAGAGCAAGACCCTATGTCATTGTCTTAGTTACTTTTTGCTCGTTGCTGAGACAAAATACCTGACGCCCAAAATAAGGGAAGGAAAGGTTTACTCTTACAGTTTCTCGGGAGTTTTAGTCTATACTTAAGTTGGCTCCAAGATAGCGTGGCATGGTGGGCCTTCTGTTCATGGCGGCTGCAAGCTACAAGCTGCAAGCTGCGCTGGCGAGAGAGAGAGAGGCAGAAGAGGAAACGAAAGAGGAAGACCCACCTTCCCTTACGCTGTATGTCAGCTCCACCCCTGGGTGGGCACAGCGCTCACATTGTCAATCAACAAACCAATAACAAACCAATAACTCAGCCCCATCAAAATTATATGAGAACTTGGGGGTACACTGCATTATCACCCAATACATTCCACCCCTGGACCCCCAAGTATTTATGTACATCTTTACTATAAAAGACATTTAGTCTATCTCTAAGAGTTGCCAAAGTCTTAACAGTTTTAGCACTGTTGAAAAGTCGAAGTCTCAAATCTCTGAGATCTTTGGCAAACTCTTAACTGTAACCCCCTGTATAAATGAAAATAAGGTTAAACACTTTCAACATATAAAGGCACAAGATAAACATTACCATTCTAAAAGTTATAAATAGGGGAATGTAAAGCATTGTAACCAAAGCAAGTCCAAAATCCAGCAGGGCAAACATTAAGTCTTGGAGTTTTTTGTTTAGCATCTGAAGTAATCTGGTTACAAGCTCTAACAGGCTTGAGTGACTCTATCCCTGTGGCACCTTTAGGAGTTTTAACTTTTAAAGCCTTTCTTGGACAATCTATGTTTTTTGGCTCTACCCTTACATCTTTATACATTGTTTTCTGCAGGCGTGGCGGAAGCTGCCTTAGCCTTTTTTTGTATTTAAAACCAGCACCACGTGGATGTCACCAAGGTCCATTGTAGACTGGAGCAGTAGCCAGGCTTTCCCCTCTCTTGGCTGTAGGGGTCAACTGTCTGGATTGCTGAGCTCTCTGAACCTGATTGTGAGGAACAGCTTTTTTATGTCGCCATTTTGGAATCTGGCGTGGCCTCTGTCGCCACTCTGGGGCAAGGCACTCTGTGGCTTTTTGTCGCCACTCTGGGACAGGGCACTCTGCGGCTTTTTTTTTTTGAGCAAAGGCTTTTACCTTTGAAGGCCTGAAGCTGTAAAGGGCAGAGGCCCGCTGCTTTTAGGGATGTCTTAAGGCCATCTCTTTTATTTTTTTGGTTTTTTTTTAGCAATCAAGGTCTCAACTCTATCTTTATAGTCTATAGCTTTTTGGCCAAACTCACGTTTTAAATCGCCATGCTGGGCTCCTTGTTTTTTATCTATAACATAAATCTGGCTAAGAGCCACCAACAAAAGCCAGGCCACCATTTTAATGTTTGGCTGCCTCATAATTTTATTTTGTAAAGTAATTAATCTTTTGTATTTAATCTCAGTCTTAGGCAAAGTCTCTGGGCATGGACAGAACATAGACAAACTTTTTGCCAAACCGTAACACACATCATGTGGAGTCTAACACCCAATGTCGTTTTTTTTTTTTTTAGCAGAAATCTCCCGAGCCTGGTCTTTACTGGCAGGCTTTTTATCAGCCTTTTGGTCTCCTGAGCACTGACCAGAATCTCCCATATAAAACAGCCTAAGCCGTTTTAGCTCTATGTATGTAGACGGCATCTCTGAACCTTTTTAAACTTTTCTCGCAAGCCACTTTTAAAGGCTTTCAAACCATATGGTCAGGAATAGTCACAGCAACAACCCCACTCCTGGTACCAAATTCTGTCTTAGTTACTTTTTGCTCATTGCTGAGACAAAATACCTGACGCCCAAAATAAGGGAAGGAAAGGTTTATTCTTACAGTTTCTCGGGAGTTTTAGTCTATACTTAAGTTGGCTCCAAGATAGCGTGGCATGGTGGGCCTTCTGTTCATGGCGGCTGCAAGCTACAAGCTGCAAGCTGCGCTGGCGAGAGAGAGAGAGGCGGAAGAGGAAACGAAAGAGGAAGACCCACCTTCCCTTACGCTGTATGTCAGCTCCACCCCTGGGTGGGCACAGCGCTCACATTGTCAATCAACAAACCAATAACAAACCAATAACTCAGCCCCATCAAAATTATATGAGGACTAGGGGGTACACTGCATTATCGCCCAATACAGTCATAAAACAAAAATTAAAAAAAAATTTGTTTTAGGGCCGGGAGTTTGGCTCAGTGCCTTAAGCGCCTGCCCTGGCAGGCGCGAGGTTGTGAGTTCGATCCCCGGTGCCGCAAAAAAAAAAAAAAAAAAAAAAAAATTTGTTTTAGACACCTGTTTTCTCTTTCCTTTTTTCTTAAGAATATGGTAAAGAATAAGTTTGAAAAAAGAAGAGTTGGGGAAGTATATGTAGGGTTTTATTGTCAAGATCACTTAAATTTAGAAGCATAAATATACACTGTTCTTGGAGGCATGTTAAATGAAATAAACCAAATACAGACAAACAGTCAAACTCATAGTCAGAAAGTAGAGTGATAATTGCCAGGGAGTGAGATCAGTGAAGAAGGGGGAGTAATGTGTAGCCCTTGAACTGTAAGACTAATTTTGTCATCAAGGTACATAAACATGTGTCTGAGAATATTCTTTATAATATTTCTATTGATGAATTATTAATTTTAGTTTTATGACATACTAAACAGTGAGTATTTAACAGGAAAAATATCACAAAAATAAAGTATTGAGTGTTTAATACTTATTGAGTGTTCATAGAAAAAATGAAATTTTTCATCAACATCAATTGTTATCAGAATTGACTGGTTTTTGGAGTACAAAGTCTAAAAAAGAAAATTAGAAATAAATTGCCAAACCGGGCATGGTGGCGCACGCCTTTAATCCCAGCACTCGGGAGGCTGAGGTAGGCGGAGCGTTGTGAGTTCGAGGGCGGCTTGGGCTACAACGCGAGTGCAAGCCCGGCCTGGGCTACATAGTGCGACCCTGCCTCAAAAAACCAGGGCCGGGAGTTTGGTTCAGTGCCTTAAGCGCCTGCCCTGGCAGGCGTGAGGTTGTGAGTTCAATCCCTGGTGCCGCAAAAAAAAAAAAAAAAAAAGAAATAGATTGCCATATGAACTACAATGAAAATACCAGTATTACTCTACAAGGAACATAATCTTTACTTCAGTTGTCACACCTAAGGCAGTCTGCACACATGACACTAGCACGTTCCACACACTAGCACGTTCCACACACATGCATCACTTGCACTGACAGCACATGTCTTTTGCTTTCTGGCCTTTTTGTAGGACATGCTTGATATCTCAGTGGTCTTGCTATTTTGTCAGGAGCTTTTTATTATACAGTGTGTAGTTAACAGGAACATAGAATATCAACAAAATAAATTTTTAAATTCTTAATATGTATTACGCATTTAGAATAGACCTCATTTTCTCACCAGCTATATACTTCCTTATAAAACCAAAAAGATAACATTAGAAATAAATTCTTATGTGAACTACAATAAAAATACCAATAAGCTGGGCGTGGGGTCGCACGCCTTTAATCCCAGCACTTGGGAGGCTGAGGTAGGAGGAGCGTTGTGAGTTTGAGGCTGGCTTGGGCTACAGCGAGAGCACAAGGCCAGCCTGAGCTACACAGTGCGACCCTGCCTCAAAAAACCAGGGCCAGGAGTTTGGCTCAGTGGCTTAAGCACCTGCCCTGGCAGGTGCAAGGTTGTGAGTTCAATCCCCGGTGCCGCAAAAAAAAATATATATATATATACCAATAAAACTCTAGCACAAAAATAAACTTTGCTTCAACTGTCACACCCGAAGCAGTCTTCACACATGACAACTGCATGTTCCGTGCATACATCTTGCTTGCACTGGCAGCATGTGTGCTTAGCTTTCCTTTTTGTGGTGAATTGATAACTGGTGGTCAACTTGTAATCCCAGCTGAACTGAATCAGTGTGGTGCTGAGTGAGGATAGCCCACCTAACGATTGTTGCCAACATAAAAAGGGAGGACTGGAGAGGAAAAGGTAGTGTTGTTGGTTCTCCATGGTGTTGGGTTCTCCTGTTGCCATTGGTTTTCCTGGAGAGCTTGTCAAGCTTCTTTTCTGATACGAACTTGGCTGTTCTCATCATCAGAGGAACTCGGGACCTTTTTGCACTGAGAAAGGCTGTCGTTCACTTGGAGGGAGCTCTGGGTCCTTACTTTGAACATTGCTTCCTGGTTCTGGAGGGGAAAATGGTGTACAGTTCAGTCTCCTGGAGAGGCTTGTCGTGGTGGCTTCCTGATATGAACTCAGCTGTTCTCATCGTCAGAGGAGCTCAGGACCTCATCCTTGCTAAGGATGGATGTGGTACTTTTTGGGGAAGCCCTGGTCCTTATTTTGAGTGTCGCTTCTCAGCTCCAGTGCAGAACCCTCAGCCTGCTGGCACGGATCCTTCACCCCACTGGCACAGACTTTCTAGCTTCGACCACTGACCTTTGGGTCTTCCCAGCACAGATTTGTGAGATGGACTTGCATGAGATATTGTTGTGGGCACTAGACCTCCAGTTGGCCTCATGGGGGGCATTTTCATAGGTGCTAGGTCTTCAACTGAACTCAGGCAGGATGTTGCTACGGGATCCACGTCCTCAGTTGAATTTTATTTTATTTATTTATTTATTTATTTATTTATTTATTTATTTTGATACTGGGGATCAAACTCAGCCTCGCGCTTGCCAGGCAGGCGCTTACACCACTGAGCTAAATCCCTGGCCTATTTTTTGAGACAGGGTCTCACTATGCAGTTCAGGCTGGCCTTGATCTCACTTTGTAGCCCAGGCTGGTCTCGAACTCACAGTGATCCTTCTGTCTCAGCCTCCTGAGTGCTGGCATTAAAGGCATGGCCACCACGCCCGGCCCTCAGTTGGAGTCTTGGGTCTGTGAGTGGGCAGATTTCCTGTACTCCTTTGTATTTGACTCTTTGGATGAGCATTAGAAATTAATACTACAAATTATGCAAACTGTATGTAATTGTTTTCCTTGCAATCCCTGACTACAATACTTTCCTATGTTGCAGTCTTACCACCTCTCTTCCTGTTCTGTCAGGAGCTTCCTACTGTATTGTACAACATGCACTTAGCAGGGAAATGAAATGTCGATAAAATACAGTAGCAGATATTTAATGAGCTCTTAGACTAGACATCAACACTTTCACATCAGCTGTTCACTTGCTTACAAAACCTGATAGATGACATCAACAATAAAAACCTATGTGAGTTACAAAGTAAACACAAAAATCAATCACAGAAATAAGCTTTTCTTCAACTGTCATACCTAAGGCAGTGTTCACACATGACAACTGCATGTTCCATACACAAGTATTGCTTACACTGATAGCATGTATGTTTTGTTTTCCTGTACTTTCTCATAGGACCCAGTTGACACCTTTTTGTTTTTCTATTGTCATAATAGATCTTTGTGATGCTGTACTTGCCTGTTCACCTGTCTGATTACCAGTGTGCACCACAATTTTTTTGCATAGTTTATTGGCCAGAAACATTTTGTTTTTCCTCTATTTTAAATGATCTCCTATGAGTCATAGTCCCAATCCTCTAAGAAAATTTCTCCATGATATTTTGCACTTATTATTTTCTTTGTAAACTATCAAACTATGCCACATATGTTTAAGATCGAGTAAAAGACAACCATTGGCCAATACTATGTGCTTCAAGTGACATCAGAGTTGCTGCATAACCAAAAACCTCTACTCCACATTTGGTTTTGGTTGAAAGTTTCCATCTCAGGCTTCCATTTTGTCCAGGTTTCCCTATCAATATTTCCATCATGGTGAAATGTTGATATCAGCAGTACCAGTCTGCTTTTCTTTGCCATATATAAGGCCAATGTTACATCTTTCTGAAATTCAAAGATTGTACTACACAATTCTCTGTTTTGAAGTTACAACATTTCATTTGGAATTTCTGCTTTGTTCCTGTGTAGTTTCTGTGCTGGTCAACTTGCACTCTGTTAGCAAATACAACATCAACTGGCAACTGATGAACCAGTTTTTAAATATCACATTCTGATTAGTTTGGGAGATGGAAGCAACAAGTCTGTCCACAACATCATTTGGTTTATTACCGTATGAATAAGGACCTGATGACTAAGTTCCAGGATAAATATTTAAACTGAAAGCATAATAAGTCTTTGAATCTACAAGGGGGTAAATTTTTATGCCACATTTTGACCCATCACTTTTCCATAAGTCTCTTACACTCCTGTGATCACGATGTGAAATCTGTACTAAGTACAGATTTACAAATTCTTTCATTCCAGCTAGTGAAATTCAAAAATTTTTGAATGTGACTATTGGTACATACAGAACATTAGACTTGCATTTGAGCCTTTGTGTATTTCACAGCATCTTTAGCATTTCATCTGTTACAATTTCCAACACTGACTGGCAGTGCTGGCATTCTGTCCAATACGTTTCACTCCTGCGAAGACCTTCATTATATTCTCAGACCTAGTTCTAACGCTAGATGGTTCTATTTGATCGTGAGGCTATTTCATAACATTCTGACTAGTCAAAGATGTACTAACGTTGTTTTCCTAGTCATCTGAATCAAGGAGGCCTGCATCCTCCGTGTCTGTATCGATTCTTGCTCCATTTCACTGCCACAGAAACTTTGACTTCCATAGTCAACGTCGAAGTCATTGTCATCATCATCGTCATCCACCCACACCACTCTTCTGTTGTGAGAGTGTGTATTTTACCGTAATGATCATCTTCATCATCTGTGCATGAGTCGTCTGATGATTCAGTTTGACGTCTAAAACTTTCAAATGTGGTTTTTCATGTGCCATTGTACTGAAAATCAAAAGAAAACTTTTTTTTTTTTTTAATCCTGAAGTGGTGTGGGTCTACTGGACCCTCTGTGATGCTTGGGTAAACATAAGCAAAAACTGTGTCTTAGAGAATAAGGATGGGTCCAAATCCCATTTTGCCACTTCTGCAAATGTGCATATTCCTTGCTATTCTTCATACCAAGTGAGTAAACACATTGATTGCTTCTTTTAGGTCTTAGGGAAAGGTACTGAGATGCACAGCCAGCTACTATAATGCAAAAATACAAATTTAGAGTAGAAAAGTAAGGGATGGGTCCACTGACCCAGGCTCATGCCTTGAAGGAGGTTCAGAGATTTTGTTGGGGAAATGATAAAGCTCTAGTGATACAGGTGGTGATACATGATGAAACAATGTGAATATACTTAATGCCACTAAATCATTTGAAAATGGTCAAAACAGAACTGAGGGTGTAGTTCAGTGTCAGATCAGTTGCTTAGCAGGTATGGGGCCCTGTGTTTAATCCCCAGTACTTCAAAATAAATAGGTAGATAAATAAATACATAAGGTTAAAATGATGAATTCTACATTACCTATATTTTACCAAAATAACAAGATATGGTTCTTTTTTCAGGCATGTTTGTGTTATAGAAGAGTGATAGGGAATTGGTACAGGTATATAACATACCTTGCTCATTTTCAGTCCTCACCAACATCATAATTGTTGTCATGTTTGCTATATTACAGTGTTCTCCATTCAGAAAATCTTTATATCCAGGCATGCTAGTGCATACCTGTAATCCCAGCACTTGGGAGGTTGAGGTGGAAGGGTTACAAGTTCAAGGCCAGCCTAGGCTACATAGCAAATTTAAGACTAACCTAGACTACATAATGAGACCCTGTCAAAAAAGAGGAGGGGGAAGAAGAGGAAAAGAAAAGGAAGGAAGGAGCTAGGGATGTAGCTTACTGGTTGAGTGCTTGCCTAGTATGTACAGGACCCTATGTTCAGTTTCCAAAATCACACACACACACCTAGAACAAAGAGATAAATTTTGTGTTATAAGTATTTTATTACGGAAACTTTTCAAATTAAAACTAAAAATTAGCAAATCAATTGAAAGGCAAGCTCCTAAAAAAATTTAAATATTATATAATGATAAGCCATAACATACTATACTTGGGGAAGCAGACCTTGCACATGTAGAAAAATTGAAAGAAATTTACAGAGCTCCTTCCTGATGTTATAATCCAAACTATAAAGTGCTGAATAGAAGGAAATCAGCAGCCAGAGGAAAAGTCAGTTCTTGAAGAAGACGCAACAGGCATTTCAGGTAGAAAGCATAACAGAAACCTAAGTGGAAACAAGTAGAAACCCTGTGACAGACATGAAGACAGAAAGAAATGGGTTGGAAAAGTGTAGGTTGGCTTGAATGTTGGACCAAAGGATTTCTGTGGTAAGCAATCTGATGAAAATGACCACAAAAAATTTTGACATTGTAGAGTAATTGGAAAATCAGAGAAGAGGCTTTAAGAATATAGCACTCAGATCTTAGCAACTATGGTAGTGACCATGCCAACACAATAGCAATGAATATGCTAAATACTATTAGAAAGGAAGACCAGCAAAACTTGAATGTTGACCTTGAAGAATAAAAATAAATCAGATTCCTTAAATGTTGTCAGGCTATGGACCAAGCAATTGTTCTATTACCATGTGAAGGGAAATTTGATTTAGTGTTGACATTTTATACTAAAGATATTTCTGGGTATCTAAATAACAGTGACTGAGAGAAAACATACTAAGATGTTCAGGGACCAGTGTTCAAAAAATAGTACATTTCAGTTTTCCCACAGGTACTCACCCATAGAATATAGTTTTCGCAGTACTTAATTATGGTACTGGACCTACCATGGTCTGCAGGCTTCGCAAGGGAAGTACAAGAAAATCACAATCAGAAGAACTTCTTCAGGAAATAAAACAGGAGTAGGAGATGTATCCTGGTAACTTAATACATGCTCTGGATAACTAATTGGCTAAATAATGAATTAAAAAGTAGCAGAATCAAAGATTTACTTAATCCATCAACTAGAGAATCTAGAGTTCAGATTTAATCAAAGCCACTAATCTTGTTCTCATGTTCATATGGCCTTTTTAGTGATCTTTCAGGATTATGGAATTTATGAAACATAATTTTATATTATATGATCATTCAATTTAACATACCTACTTGAAAGAGATAAACATTCTTAATGCCCCCTAATTCATACTCCCTTTTCTGTCATGCGTTTTTATGAACCATGTACATTTAGGATCCACTCCTGGACTTTTAGCTAACATCATTCCAACACTGATTACAATCCGTTATTTACTAATGATAGGCAGCTAATGTTGTATTCTTAAGGATTTAGAAATTATCAAAATAATTTTGAGCTTTATTTGCCTTTGATACTTGTCTCTAGTTTCTGAAATTTGCTTAAAAGGGAAAATTGGACAAAGGAGTAGTTTTACTACTTCCTGAAGTTCAAATGCCAAAGCAGAGTACTTTCAGAGACATCTTGATTCTATTAGAGTTTGAGGTCAAAAGGCAGGTTCAGTTGGTCTGGTTGTTTAAAGCACTAGGGATTGAGTGAACAGACCACTCTAATGACTTAAAGTTGAAATTCTGCTACCTATTCATTATGTCAGTAGTATGACATGTTCACCATGTAATGGGAGAGGGGGTTACTAATCACTTTGAAAGATTTTGTGTCTCTTTCTTTATTTCTTTCTTAGCTGAGGAAAAGACAAGACAAGGAGAATTTGGCAGGAGGAGCACTGAAGTTTTTATTTTGCTCTGGACTTACAGCATACATGTATTACCTTTCACATTTTATGTGCTCATGTTACTCCCTTAGGGCTCATGGGAAATGAAGCCAGAATGTACATTGGCAGGTCTCCCCTTTCTGTGGAATCTATGTGAGACTGCTCTCAGTTAATGATTAACCTCTATTAAGGTTCAATTTCATTAAAATACCCTTATCAGTGTTAGAATAGGTGACTTGTAGATCTCAAGCCATTGACTGATTAAAAGTGAATTACCTCTGGTGATTTTTATTTTCTTCTTTATAGTTTCCTATGACTTTCAGTTTTTCTCTATTGAATGTATATTACCCTTATCAGAAAATATCATTTTACAAAAAAGTAATTGTGTGGAGTAGGCAGCTACTAAAATAAGATTCTTTTCACAATTTGATGATGATGATGATGATGATGATGATTATTATGAATTCCATTCCCTGTGAAAAACCAAACATTCTTAACAGGTTTGAGTTTAGACACTTTTGAGTGTATTATATAAAGCTTAACTGTGTAAGTGTAACTATATCTTTTTGTCTTTTAGGGAAACAACAATTTTTCTTAATCCCCCACCCCAAAGTTATGACTGTTACATTTGCTAGCTTTCACATCCTTGTCTCTCTTCCAAAACATCTTCAGGTTTTGGTTACCAAACAAACCCTGTTTTGCCTACTGCACAGTATGCAAATTACTGTAAGAACAAGTTTTGCAAACGAGAGTTCATTCAAGAGGCAACCATACATGAGGAAGCCCCAAGTCTGACATCTGCCACCGTAAGTGTAGGAGTTCAGGGTGTTTATTGCAGAAAGAAGCAGAGTGATGAGAGGCATAGAGAAAGGTCATTGGAAGTAAGGAAAAGTGAAGTGGTCTGCACATGCATAATAAAACTTAATGGCTCTTTATATAGGATACATGTGCAAAAAATGGCAACTTTAGCATTCTGTGAGGGTACTTTTTAGCTATCTGATAAAATGTTCACCCATAAGGATTGGTGATTTTCAATGCTTTGAGCTATATCTACCTTCTTAAAAAAGCAACTTAAGCAACCATTACCATCATGACCCATTCCCAGAGGTGTTATTGATAGAAAGGCTAATGGGAGTATTTTACTTTGCAATGTGACCTCAAAAATTGGCAGTAAAAGCAAGTGAAGCTAAAGTTTTATTGAGGTTTTCTCTCAGTTCTAATAGTATCTACTTAAAATTTACCAAAATTATGGAATAAAAACAGACCTGAAGATCAATGGAATAGATTAGAAGATACAACCATAACTACAAACACACTCAGCCACCTTATATTTGACAAAGGGGTCAAACATATTCACTGGAAGAAAGATAGCCTCTTTAATAAGTGGCGCTGCAAAAACTGGCTTTTTATATGCCGAAAACTAAAACTAGACCCATGCCTATCACCACACACTACACTAAAGTCAAAATGGATCAAAGATCTAAATATTAAAACAAACACTAAATCTACTGGAAGACAAAGTAGGTAGAAACCTTGAAGATATAGGGGTAGGCAGAGAATTCATGAACAAAAATCAAACTGCACAGGAAATATTCCCCAGAATCAAAAACTGGGATCTTGTCTTACTAAAAAGTTTTTCCATGTCAAAAGAAATCTCCAACAGAGTGAAAAGAAAACCCATGAATTGGGAAAATATCTTAGCTGACTGTCCCTCAGACAAAGGACTTCTATCTAGAACACATAAAGAATTTTAAAAAATTAGGCCCCCGAAATTCAAAGACACAGTCCAAAAATGGCCATGAGATGAATACACACTTCTCAGTTGAAAAAATACAACAGGCAAATAAATACATGAAAAAATGTTCAGCATCATTGATTGTAAGAGAAATGCAAATTAAAACATTATTCCATCTCACTCCAGAAAGAATGGCCAGGATCAAGAAACCCACCAATAAATGCTGGAGAGGCTGTGGGGAAAAAGAAACTCTTCTGCACTGTTGGTGGGAGTGTAGACTGGTGTACCCACTGGAAATCAGTCTGGAGGTTCCTCATGAAGCTGGGATTAGCTGGGTGTGGTGGCGCACGCCTTTAATCCCAGCACTCTTGAGGCTGAGGTAGGTGGAGCATTGTGAGTTTGAGCCTGACTTGGGCTACAACGCGAGCGCAAGGCTGGCCTGAGCTACATAGTGCGACCCTGCCTCAAAAAACTAGGGCTGGGTGTTTGGCTCAGTGACTTAAGCACTTGTCTGGCAGGTGTGAGGCTATGAGTTTGATCCCCAGTGCTGCAAAAAAAAAAAAAAAGAAAGAAAGAAAGCTGGGATTGAAAGTCCTGTTTAACCCAGCTATTCCACTTCTGGGCATAGTCCCAGAAGAATTGAAAACATCATACCACAGTAATATATGTGCACCCATGCTATAGCAGCACAATTCGTAATAGCTAAATCTTGGAAACAAGCCAAATGCCCATCAACTGAGGAATGGATAAAAAAGATGTGGTATTTTTATACAATGGAGACCTACTCAGCTATAAAGAAGGATCACATTGAGGCTTTTATAGGTAAATGGATGTGACTTGAGATCATACTCATAAGTGAAATAAATCAAACTCATGTGTAAATACCATATTGTCTCCCTACCATAAGAAACTGAAAGAGTAAATAAGATACAAAATCTGTAATAAATATTGTGAAAGGGTAAGAAACTGCTCAAAGGGGAAACAATAACTCAGATAGGAAAAAGAAAAGGAAGGGAAAAGAAAAACGATAGTAAATTTGTGTATATACACTTAAGATAGCTAACATAATTGTACTACTAATTCTATTAGTTCTTGGAACAAAACAGTTAACATTCATAGGATTAGATCAATTGTACATGTCTATATCTGGTAATCTGAGTATCTTTTCAAGATAACTATGCAAAATAGCAACCTTTGTTGTTTTCCTACCACCTTGTTTTGAAGACCTATATTGTTACTGTTTTGGGCTTTTTGTTATTATTATTTATTGATCTCTTTTGTTTCTTGTTTTTCTTGTATTTTGTTTTGTTTTGTTTTTCCCTCTAATACAGAAAGGATAGATGTACATGTATAAGCTTATATACATGCCTAGAAGTTTTCCTAAAGAGTTTACAGGAATTGACTTTATAGCCGGGCGTGGTGGCGCACGCTTTTAATCCCAGCACTCGGGAGGCTGAGGTAGGTGGAGCGTTGTGAGTTCCAGGCCGGCTTGGGCTACAACGCGGCGCAAGGCTGACCTGAGCTACATAGTGCTCAAAAAACCAGGGCCGGGAGTTTGGCTCAGTGGCTTAAGCGCCTGCCCTGGTAGGCGCAAGGCTGTGAGTTCAATCCCCGGTGCCGCAAAAAAAAAAATAAAATAAAATAAAATAAAAAAATAAAAAAAAAGAATTGACTTTATTACATGTGATGGTATGTACAGCTACTTTGAAGAAAATGAGACATGATGGTAGCCATTGCTGATTTCCTATCATCTTGTTTTGACGTCCAATAATGCTTTTATTCTTTGTTTTGATTGGTTTTAGTCTGTTTTGTATTATTTGATTTCAAGGTGTGTGAAGGTATGGACAGCTATTATGAAGAGAACAAGAGACATTATGGTAGCCATTGTCGATTTTCCTATTGTCTGGTTTTGAAAGCCTATAATGCTTTCATTCTTTTGTTTTGATCAGTTTTATACTATTTTGTTTTGTTTGAATTTATTGTGTGTGAAGGTATGGACAACTATTTCGAAAAAACAAGAGACATGGTAGCCACTGTTGATTTCCTGTTGTCTTGTTTTGAAGTGCTGTGTTGCTTACATTGTTCTGTTCTGATCTGCTTTGTTCTGTTCTGTTTTGTATTGTTTTAATTCTCTTTAAAATTGAAAAAAAACAGAGTTTGCCAAAATTATAACTAAGAACATGGTACTCTCTCTCACCCTTTTTAAAAATAAAAGCTAATAGTTGCACAGAAGATACTGATATTATACAGAATTTGTGATTAAATATATGATGTATAATAAAAAATTTTTTATTCTCTTGACTGTGAGTTCCCCTTTTTGGCACATATACATGTAGAAATGAATATCAAGAGTGTAATTTGCAAATGATAAGAGCAAAACTGACCATGTGGTAGGAAATTTTAAAGCTAAGAACTGTGTTTTAGAGGTTAAGAGTTATATTTGGTTGGCAGAGTTTAAGTATTTGCATATATATATGTAAATGGCATAATAAAATCTCTATTTGAATTGCATTATAAAAGACTTCAAATTATATATCTTTCTAAAAAGTCATTATGCCACACTGGCACATCCTTTAAAATTCTGGAATTTTAAATCTAAATTATCACGTTATAATTTGAGTTGACATTTACCCCAGACATTAACTGTGCCATGCTAGCTGCCCAAAAATACTATTTATGAAAGAGTTTGGAATTTAGAATGATTTTTACAATAGTATTATGATGTTAAGCACAAAATAGAATTCAAATCACATCACCCTTGTATTTTGTGTAGTTTTCAATAAAGGTGCTGATGACTCAGTTTAGCAAGTTATTATTTATGTTTTGTTCATCTTCTGCTATTTGCCTGCTAAGTTTGTGATTCTGACCACTGGTGCAGAGAAATACAGCCACCAAGAAAGCACACTCATTCCAGGTTGGTCAGTCTCTCAGGTTCCCTGAAGGGAACAGATGACTGCAATAAAGAAGAAACTGTGCATAGTTAGAACATATTGAAGTCCTTCACCTTTAAGCTCATTTCACCACTTAACTTTTTGGTTTTTTTTTTTCAAGTGATCAGTGGATATATTTAGTGTCATTATCCCTTTGGTGTTGACTGAAGCCTCCCGGTGTAAGCCATCTGCCATTCCTTAGAATTACTGTGGAGTGTAGGGACAGGGAAAAGTGATACTGGGATCCCAAAGAATCTTCTCTTGTCTTCCAACTGCAGAGTAGCTAAACAAATAATTTCTGTGATGTAAAGTGGTTATATCTTCCATCTGTTCGTTTACTTGTTCAAAGTTCATTACTCATTTAGAATAAAGAATATCCTATGAGATATTCAAATAACCTTCCATTTTGTGGCTTAACTAAAACTCTTCCATGTGACTGGTGTTGAAGTTCAGTTATCTTAACAAAAGACAGAAGCAAAGTTAAATGTGGGCATGCATTCTCAGATTAAGCATTTACTCAGGCCAAAAGCTCAGGCCACTTATGTAGTTTCTATAAATCAATTCTGTCTTATTACATAAAAGATGCATTACTAAAGAATGTATTTTGGACTCTGAAACTTAAGTGTTCACCGACTTCATTTTGATTATTTTTTAAGTTTCATGTGTCCACTTCCCTTCTAAGTCTACCTTCTTTTCCTCCTGGACATGAACCACAGCATAGTTAGCCAAACCACAAAGAATTTGTAAAGTTTAAATTACTGTTTCAAAGTATACAGATCATTGCCAATAAAGTCAGAACTGTAAACTGAAAGCATTAATGAGATAAAAAGAATTACCAGTATTCAGGGTACCCCAGGAACAGATGGCTTTATTTCATCCACTTTACTACAGTTTACAATTTGTTGTATGTTTCACATTTGAAAATGTTTTCAATGTCAATGTCTCAGTTTGCCTGGAAGTTATACAGTACTTAACCAAAGAAATGAGTGAAATGGAGAAAGTATATGGGGGACAAGATTATTCTTACTAAACAGAAAAGTCACTAACTTTGCTTACTTTTCAGGTCTAACCAGAATTATACCTAAGAACTCTCTTTTTTTAAACTGAAAAACCTTATTTGATATGATAGGGTTAGGGTTGTAGCTCAGTGGAAGAAACCTTGCCTAGCATTACAAGACTGTGGGTTCAGTTTTTGCACCACAAAAGAAAAAAAATACTGTTTTCTAAAGTCAAAAATAGATACAAAGTATACTTTTGTTTGTTGCAATATTGGGGCTTGAACACAAGGGCTTTCTACCACTAGGATATATCTCAGCCGTTTTCATTTTTTGTTTTGAGATAGAGTCTCATTAAGTTGTCCAAGCTGGCTTCAAATTTGTAATCCTCCTGACTCAGTCTCATAAGTATTTGGGATTACAGGTGTGTGCCACTATGCCCAACTTAAATATATACATTTTTATTAGTGTATATTTGTGACATGTGATAGTTACCCTTGTTTGGGGGGAAACTGACATACACATATATACATATGTACATATACATTCATCATTCCTTGATCATTTTCCATTCCTCTATCCCCAGTCTTTGCCCTCCCTGCCCCATTTTCCATTTGATCCTCTTCTGATTCTCCAAGAAGGCTGCTTCTGTCTTTCCTATCATTTCTTGTTTTTCTCCTCGATTTATTTATATTTTGGGTTTCTCTTATCAGAAAAGCATATTTAACTGTCTGCTTCACTTAAATTTATGATCTCTAGATCTGCCCTTTTTCTGGCAAATGATTTAATTTCACTTTTTTATGACTGATTAATATTCCATATATATTTATAATTTTTTATCTCTTCTTGGTGAATGATAACTATAAAAGTGTTGCACAGCAGATTTCTAGAATACATTCACCTTGTGTAATTAAGACATTGTGCTTGTTGATTAGTAATTCCACATTTCCCTCTACTCCAGTCCCTGGCAACCACCAATTTCCTCTTATTCTAAGAGTTCAATTATTTTAGTAAATCCTTCATAGAGGTGAAATCATGCAATGTTTATTCTACTATGACGGACTTAATTAGTTTAACATCATGTAAAAGGAATTTTTTATTAAAATAGCAATATAACTTAGTAAAAATGTTTATAATCAGAAAAACCTAAATGAGGTTCCCTGGTACACCATTTATATAGGGGTAACTTTGAGCAAGCTGTGTAAATTCTGTATCCTCAATTTTATCACCCATAAAATGAGGGTAATGATAAAAGAATTGTTATGAGAATTAAATGAATGAAAGTGTTGGCATTTTCTTTCTTTTACAGGCAAGAAGCTCTCCTGGCTGCTATTAGTGAAAAAGATGCTAATATAGCTCTTTTGGAGCTTTCATCCTCTAAGAAAAAGACCCAAGAGGAAGTGGCTGCACTAAAGCGTGAGAAGGATCGCCTGGTGCAGCAACTTAAACAACAGGTATTAATAATGCAGAGGCTGGGGTTTCATGGGACCAGCTTTCACACAATTTTGTATACATGTCTTCCAGAGTCTATTTCAGGATCTCACGTTTTAGATTAAACATATGGTAATGGTATCCAGTTAATTTTCATAGTTAGGGGCTCTTCACAGATAACGTGCTTATGTCTAGTAAATATATTCTTGGTAATAAGACTGGTTTAGAAGACTCACAAGTCTTTCATGAGAATATTTTTCTAACTGTACTACGGCTGGGTAAGAATTAGTGAAATCTGCCTATTTAAAATAAGAAGAGCAGCCGGGCGTGGTGGCGCACACCTTTAATCCCAGCATGCGGGAGGCTGAGGTAGGAGGAGCATTGTGAGTTCGAGGCCAGCTTGGGCTACGGTGTGAGCACAAGGCCGGCCTGAGCTATATAGTGCAACCCTGCCTCAAAAAACCAGGGCTAGGAGTTTGGCTCAGTGGCTTAAGCACCTGTCTGGTAGGTGTGAGGTTGTGAGATCAATCCCCGGTGCCTGAAAAAATAAATAAATAAATAAAATAAAATAAGAAGGGCATATGTGTTTTTTGCATTCAACTAGATTCGTGTTACACAGGCATTAAGCATATTTGTTTTAAAGATTTCTAGTTATTCAAGGATTGGGTAAGCTCTGAAGGTACAAACAGTTTTGTCCTTTTTAAACCTAACTTAAAATGTCTGTTTTGTTTTGTTTGTTTTGTTTTTTTGGTCTGTGTCTTTGTTTGTCTTATTGAGATGGTTTTGCTATGCACTTCAGGCTGGCCTCACACTCACAGCAATTCTGCTTCAGCCTCCTGAGTCCTGGGGTTACAAGTATGCACCACCACACCCGGCTTAAAATTGCTTATCTTAGCACCAGAATATATTGTGTGACAACTAATTCTAAAGCAGAGCATTATAAATCTTATTTTTTTTTTTAAATTTTAAACAGAAAAAAGAAATAACCATAAAACTTTCAAAACAGGCTAGTAGGAGAGTAACAATAGTCAACACATTGCATATTGTTACATTCATAGTAATTGTTCAGAGAACAAGATACAGGCATGAAACATTGTCTAGAAAATTACTAGCACAAAACTTTCCCCTCAGTGAACCAAGAGAAACCAGCTGTATAACTATCTTAACTGTCTTGCATCTATATATGTTTTTTCTTTTTGTTTTCTTTCTTTTTCCTTTTCTCCCATCACAGGTTTTCTTTTCTTTTGAACAGTTTCTTCCCTTTTCATAGTATCTATTGCATATTTTGGATCTTGTTTACTCTTTCAGATTCTCACAATAGTGAGACAATATGACATTACACATGTGGGTCTGGTTTATTTCATTTATGAGGCTGGTCTCAAGTTGTATCCATTTACCTATAAAAGTATCAAGTTTATATTTTTATGGCTGAGTAGTATTCCATTATATTAAAAAAATCTTTTTTTATCCATTCCTTGATTAATGGGCATTTAGGTTGTTTCCAAGATTTAGCTATTACAAATTGTACTGCTATAAACATAGGTGCACATATATCAAGAAGACAAGTTACCCTGGGGCAATGAAAAGTGCTATAAATTGGGACCATATTAGGGGATGATCCCCACATCTGTACATTCTCATTGCTTCACATTTTCTAGGTATATGAATTGTCCATGAATGCCAAGAGCCTATTAGGCAATGGCAGCTTTGTTTACTGAAAGGCCTGGTTAATGCTGCTGCTTCTGTTAGGAAATTACCTTTAGATTGAGGCACATTCCAGCAATTTAAGGACTGAATACTTTAATTTAAAGCAACATTTAAAGAAGGAAAGGTTTATTTAGGCTCATAGTTGTAGAAGCTTCAGTTCGTAATTGACTGGCTCCAAGGCAGCATGGCATGGCAGAGGAGCATCACAGAGGAGAAACAGTTCATGGCAGGCAGAAGGCAGCAAAACGAGCAAGCAGCTGGTTATATTCTATCCAGACTACATGCCTTTAGAGTGGGTAGCAGTCATTCCCAGGGTAAGCCTTCTCATTAGCTATACCCAGAATTACGCCAGACCAATCAGTGGGCTAATTTAGTAATCACACACCCTTACACCCAACATCACATACTCTAGATGCAGCCACCTCTGAAAAACCCCACCCATGATCACATGAGGCTTTGGGGGGACACATCTAGACACTAGTCATAACAAGTAACTAGTCCAATTCTTGCCTAAAGTTGATGTCAAACCAAAACTATCAGAAGAGACAAAGAAGGTCACTGCATATTGACAGAGACAATAATTCATCAAGAAGAGGTAACAGTTGTAAATGTGCACCAAGTGTTGGCAAACCTAATTTCATAGAACAAAACTACCTTACATAAAAGGACAGATAACTAAGAGTTCAATCAGGTTGGGGGACTTAAATGCTCCACTCTCACAAATACACAGTTCAAAGCTGCACATTTGACCTACATCTATAATCCCAGCACTCAGAAGACTGAGGGAGGAGGATCACCACAAGTTCGAGGCCAACCTGGACTATAAAGTAAGTTCAAGGCCAGCCTATGCAACAAAGCAAGACCGTGTCAAAAAAAAAAAAAAAAAAAATACACAGGCCAACCAACCAAACAGAATTAGTTTTATAAATACCAGAGTTAAACTGCACCATAGAACAAATGAATTCTCAGCAGGTCATGAAACCTGCTTTTAAATAGATCATATTTTTTTTAAGAGCAAATATATTGATTGAGAGAAAGAAAACTTCTGTCTGAGAGAGACAGAAGGGGTCCCAAGTGGGTTGCCAGGGCCTCAGTCTTTTCTAGGGATTTTTATAAAGTCCTGAGGTTAGGTGGGTCCAAGGTAGGGAAAAATGGGAATTTGCAAGGTGGGCATAAGGTGGGACATAGCTATGGTTAACCAATAAGATTAATTGCTCAGGTAAAATTAATTTTTTTTATTTTGTTTTGTGGCACCAGGATTGAATTGTGACAGCCTCACATCTGCCAGACAAGCGCTTAGGCCACTGAGCCAGACTCCCAGCCCTAGTTTTTTGAGGCAGGGTCGCACTATGTAGCTTAGGCCGGCCTTGTGCCCGCCGTTGTAGCCCAAGCCGGCCTCGAACTCACAACGCTCCACCTACCTCAGCCTCTGGAGTGCTGGGATTAAAGGTGTGCGCCACCACACCCGACTGTAAAATTGATTAAATCAAGGACAGATGGGGAAAAGAGTCACATAGTAAGCGAGGATGCCTAACAGCAATGACTCTTCCTGTAGGGGGTTGGGATGTTGACTCCTGACTTCCTCAGGGTGACAGAGAACTATTTAGAATATCAATCCTTAGGATATGGGTGCATTTATTCTGCCTTTTGTCTTAAGATCTGGCCCACAGCAGGAGGTGTCTGTCTCCTTAGAGGTCACAAGGTATCAGAACTTCTGTACTGGCTCCTTTGAGGGCCCAGCCCTGTCTGACTGCCTATAATATTTCTAGGTCGGCTGCCTGTAACATTCCTCCCTCTGTAGAAGTAACCCGAACTGCCTTGAGGGGTGTTGGGCGATGACCAATCTGGCTTCCTCAGGCTGAAGGGAATCGTAGTAGTGGATCAGCAGTCAGGTATACCTCTGCAGAGGTTCTGTCTTGAGGCCCTAAATAGACACCAGGCATTTTCAATAGATCATAGTTTAAACCATAAAGCATAGCTCAATAAATACAAAAAGATTGAAATAATCTCTTGCATCCTATGAGATCATAAAAGAATGAAATTAAAAATGAAGAGCAAAAGAAACCCCAGAAATGACACAGCACATGGATATTAAATAATACACTCTCGAATGATTAATGGATCACAGAAGAAATCAGGAAAGAAATTTTGAAATGTTTTTTTTTTTTTTTTTTTTTTTTTTTTTTTTTGTGGCACTGGGGATCAAACTCACAGCCTCACACCTGCCAGACAGATGCTTAAGCCACTGAGCCAAACTCCCAGCCCTAGTTTTTTGAGGCAGGGTCGCACTATATAGCTCAGGCCAGCCTTGCACTCGCGTTGTAGCCCAAGCGGGCCTCAAACTCACAATGCTTCTCCTACCTCAGTCTCCCAAGTGCTGGGATTAAAGGCGTGAGCCACCATGCCCGGCTGAAATTTTGAAATTTCTAAATTGAATAACAGCATTATTTTTCATATCAGAATAACATATCAGTGTTTGTGGGACCCAGTGAAAGCAGTTATAAGATGGAAGTTTTTTTTCTCTAAGTGCTTACAGCAGAAAAACAGACCAATCCCAAAGAAATGTTATAATGTATTTCAAGGTCTTAGAAAAACAAGAGTAATCTCATCCCAAAACTAGTAGAAAGAAACTTTTAAGATCAGAGTAGAAATCAACAAAATTGAGAATTTAAAAAAAGCAGTTACAATAATCAAAGAGTTGGTTCTTTGAAAGGATAAATGATATTAATAAATCCTTAACCCAACTAACCAGAAAACCATCATCAATAGAATTAGAAATGAAAAAGGCAAAATTACAAAGGACAACATAGAAATCCAGAGGATTACTAGAAACTTTTAATAACTTATATTCCAGTAAATTGAAGAATTTGGAAGAAATGGATAAATTCCTAGATGCAAATGACGTACCAAATTTGAACCAAGAAGATATAAACCAGTAAAAAGCAATAGAATTGATGCTGTAATAAAAACTCCACTAAGAAACGCCCAGATCCAATGCTTTCACTGATGAATTTTACCGTAATTTAAGAGAAGAGCTAATGCTAATACTGTTCATACATTTCCATGCAATTAAAAGAGAAGGAACGAGCACAGAAAATAATGCCAAAAATCAACAAATGGTATTACATTGAATTAAAAAGCTTTGGCAAAGGAAGCATTCAACAGAATAATATGACAACAGGGTGAAGAGAGGAAAATAAATTTGCCAGTGACTGTTCTGAAAAAAGGCTAATATCTAGACGACATAAGAACTCAAAGAAATTACCTCCAAAAAACAAATGACCCAATCAAAAAAAAGGCAAATAAACTCAACAGACACTTCTCAAAAGAAGTATAACCTACTGCACCTCACTGGGCCAAGTGGAAGACCAGCACAGAGCCATACCAGGTGCCCCTCCAGAAGGGCAAGAGTACATGCAAAGTAGCCGGGCGTGGTGGCGCACGCCTTTAATCCCAGCACTCGGGAGGCTGAGGTAGGCGGAGCGTTGTGGGTTCGAGGCCGGCTTGGGCTACAACGCGAGCGCAAGGCCGGCCTGAGCTACATAGTGCGACCCTGCCTCGAAAAACCAGGGCCGGGAGTTTGGCTCAGTGCCTCAAGCGCCTGCCCTGGCAGGTGCGAGG
>RJWM01000045.1:0-32861 GCA_004363535.1 Dasyprocta punctata | reverse complement strand
GTTGAATTGGTGCTTCCTCAGTCTAGCAGTCATTCCAGCATACATTCACTCATCTGATAACCTACATTTTTTTTATTCTTTTTTTTTATTTTAAAGATAGTAAAATCAAGCAAAACGTAACAGAACGAAGTCAATCTAAACAAAGCAGTAGAACTGTTACAGAACTTCTAAGAAAGATACTATGAAAACAATAGCTACTATAGTATATCTTCTTATTTTCAGAATAGTTGACCTTTCCAACAGGGTTTTTTGGGTTCCCCCCAAAAAAAACAATAAAACCAATAAAAACAGTATAAGATAAGGCCCAAAAAAATTTAATCAGAATAAAGCACAACAACGGGAACAATATTGGGCCTCAAAGACAAGACAGAAGAGAATCCCCCATTTTTGCTACATTGTGTACTGTCATCTTCCAAAGAGGTGCTCAGGCTGCCAGTTCCGGGCCTACATAATGAACAAAACAATACTAGCATTTAGTTGTTTTATGTACCTTAGTTGCTATCAATGTAGGCAGACCTCCGAAGGAGCAGGTTGCTTTCTGGTGGAGGGAGGAGGCGCGGGCATGTTTCTCTTCTTGCGGTCTCCACCGGTCACACAGGCCCCCAGAAGGCAGTCTTACTTGTCTCCTGGTTGGAGACGCTCAGGCCCGACTGGGTGGGCTCCCAAGAAGCCCATTTCTTTCTCCTCCTAGGGTCCACGCCAGTCATGCAGGCCCTGGGAAGGCAGTCTTACTTGTCTCCTGGTTGGAGGCGCTCAGGCCAAAACCCACGTTTTAAATGCTATCAGACTTTTCCTCAGACCGCTTAGAGTGCTAGTAGTTATATTAACAGGTGTCAGTGCTTTGGGAGGATAAGACAGGAGGACCACTGAGTTTGAGGCCAGCTTGGGCTACATGGTCAGTTCAAGGCCAACCTGAACTATAAAGCAAGAAAAACAGCAACAACCACAAAAAAAAAAAAAAGAAAAAAAAAGAAAGAAAGAAAAAGGCAAGAGGATAGTAAAACTATTTTACATCCTGTAAGAACACTGGTAAACAAAGAGTTCCTGAGTTGTAAGTAAAGAAAGGACAATTAAGCCAGGCATGGTGGTGTACGCGTTTAATCCCAGCACTCGGGAGGCTGAGGTAGGCAGAGCGTTGTGAGTTTGAGGCTGGCTTGGGCTACAATGTGAGCACAAGGCCAGCCTGAGCTACATAGTGCAACCCTGTCTCAAAAAACTAGGGCCAGGAGTTTGGCTTAGTGGCTTAAGTGCCTGCCTGGCAGGTGCGAGGCTGTGAGTTCGATCTCTGGTACCACAGGTTAAAATTTTTTTAAAAAAGGGAAAATTAAATACTAAGTATTAAAGTAGCTAGAGAGCTAAAGAAGCTGTTTATGGAAAATGAAGTGCTGTAGACATCTATCTATCTCACTAGGCCATTTAAATTCCTAACAGACAATTCATACATCCATTTGTTTTACATGTAAATCTATACATTTACAAGACCAGGTACCTTTTGCATGACTGAACAGACATTCCTTAGAGAACATGTTCAAGTTTGACACATTGCTGGAGAATCCTTTTTATGTTTCACTGGCAGTGCCTGGCTGGTCCTAAATTTGTTAACACATATAGGTGTCAACTTCTGCTTTATGACATCATCTCTTGGATGGTGATGATTATATTGTTATTGTAAACAGTGGAAACTTTCTGTTTAATTAGAATTTAGAGCATCCAGAAGTTAGTAGAAGAGTATGATTTAATTCAGTATTTAATGATTGAACATCTCTTACTGGCTTGGTCAGGAAAAATGTTACTCATCTTAAAGTTCTTCTGTCTTAAAATTCTACTTTTTGTATGTTAGGTACCTACTATGTATATGACTTCTTCTAAGCTACCATAAGCATTAATTTCATCTGGATTTTCTTACTGATGTTGTATAGATTTATTTAAAAGAAACTAGCTGAAAAGCATTTACCATTCACTCTCTTCACTTCTGGAATTGCCTTCTACTTCCTCAGCTTAATCTATACTTTAATTTTTGCCTGTTCTTAGTTTGGAATTTCTTAGTCATTAAATCAATTCTCTTCTCTTTTCTTTTTTGGTACTAGGGGTGGAAGCAAAGTCATTGTACATACCTGGCAAGTATTATATCATTAAGCCGTGCCCCCAGTATTTGCTACGTTTTCTTTCTTTCTTTTTTTTTTTTTTTTTTTTTTTTTTTTTTTTTTTTTTTTTTTTTTTTTTTTTTTTTTTTTTTTTTTTTTTTTTTTTTTTTTTTTTTTCCTATACATTTAGGAAAGCCATTCTGGGATTTTTGGTTGCTTTTACTCACACATTCAGCTTTCCCTTTGATTTAAGCAAATGAAAAGTGACAGTGCAGAGAGAAAGAAGAAGAGAAACTGTTCATTCTTCATTCATTTTATTAACCTTTATTCTAAGGCAAGATGTTCTTACTGCTGCGGTTATTTCTTCAAATGTGAGAATTCCTATACTGTAACTGTTGCTGTCTGTGTGATACTCCATACTATAGTAGAAATAGCACCAAACTGAGTTTCAAGAGACCTGAACTCTAATTCCTGCTCTGTTAATAACTAAGTACATAACTTTGAGCAGTAATAATGCCTTCAGCTAATATATGGAACTTCACATATTATAAAGCACTTTTCAGATACCTTATAGCACTATCCCTACAGATATCTGGGCCAGGCATATATCATAAATAAAAGAAATAAGTCAAATGGAGTAAGTCAAGGAGAGAGAATGGTGATAAACCAGCACAATGCTTTGTCCAAGAATCAACCATTTTTGTATAGGTATGTGTTCTGTAAGATTTTTTATTTATTTATTTATTTTAGTACATGTTTGGGATACATAGTGATTACATTCAACTTGGAGGTTTGACACATATATTTAACTGTATCTTGATTATTTCTACTACCCCTGTGACTCTATCCTCCCAACTCCTTTCCCAAATTCCCTTCCCATTGTTACAGACTACTTCCCTGTTCCTTAACATGACCCCTTACTTTGCTCTTTAAATTATTTATATTTTGAGTTTTTATAGTAGAGATACCATGCAGAAGGACTGACTTATTTCACTTAGTGTTATGGTCTCAAGATCCATCCACTTTCCTACCGATAAAGAATCAGCCACTTTTAATTGCAGCTTGTGATTCTGCAAAATGTGAGCATGGTATTGTATAAGCCTCTATTTTTTTGCCCCAGATAATATAGATTTTTATATAAACATATATAAAAGTTTGATTTTTTTGTTGGCAACTTATTTTCATATATATATGTGTCAGGCCACAAACTGCCTAACTTTGCCTATCTGGGTTTTATGTTCTTCCATAATATTAAGTGGATAGATCAAATGAATTTTGAAGTCTAAAATTCTTTGTTTCCCATATTTTGATATAGCAACATATTTACCTGTATCTGTCTTGTCTGCTAATTGCTGACATTGAGTAGTTTTTAAAGAAGCAATTATAAAGCATTAGAAATGTTTAATGCAATGATTGTTTACATTGTCTGCAGAAGTACGCTTTCTTGTGAATTAATATGCTTTCTTATGAATTAAACCTATTGCATTTTAAACGGAAAGAAAATTTTGTTACTATCCTCTTGAAGTCATTTTTTAACTCTACAAAGAAATACCACATTTTGAGGAATTCTGTTTGTTTATAGATAAGTGGAGCCCAGAGGTTGGGAGATATGAGGAATTCTGCATTAATTCCCAGTCCCCTTCTATCTGTCTGTTCATTTTTTTTTTGTCGATTCCAGATGCAGAAAAATTCTATTTGCTAAAACTTTTTTCCTCTTCTTATCTAGTATCAAATCTAACTTCCCCTTTCTGTTGTCAGATTGCTGCCTTTTATGATGCTACAAGCTGACAGCCTACCAAAATTGTTTTTGTTCATATGCCAAGTTAGTAACCACTGCAGTATTTCCTAAGTACGGATTGTCTTTTTGAGTGAGTGCCGAAATTACCAGCAACCAAGTTACCATTGTTCTGTCGGTGACTTTTACACATGATAGGGAAAACACTTAAAGTATCTTTAACAATCTCAGACTAAGCTAGGCCTCTCACTTTGACATCAACTGGTAGAATCAGCCATAATTTAACATCCTTCTTATTACTACCGTAATACTGTAATTAGAAGGAAAAACATTTACCATAATTGAAGGACATTATCTTCCTTGTGCAGAAATCGTTTTCTCTGTTGCTTACAGCCTTCTTTAATACATATAGAAAAGTATATATACATGTGAGTGATTTTTCTTAAAGAAGCATACTCTTACAACAGCGTCCACATCCAGGGAGCCAGATGATTATCAAAAACAAGCGCTCATGCTTCCTTTTCATGTATCATCTCCTGTACTTTTGCGAAAGTAGCTACTCTTTTGAATTCAAGCAGTGTTGGTTAATTGTATCTTAAAATAAATATTTTATGCCAACAGAGGCCCAGAAACAGAGGCCAACGAAGCCACCACAGGCAAGAGAGCAGAGCCTTGAACAACTGTGGATTAATTCTTTGGCCTTGAAAACCATGAAATTTGTCTTGTTGAATTTTAAGACTTGCTTGGGACTGATTTGCTTTTCTTTTTTCTTTCTGGTTTCTCCCTTTTGAAATGGAAATGTCTGTCAGATACCTGTTCTACCATTGTATTTTAGAAGCTGATAATTTGTTTTCTCAATTCACATATCCACTGATGGAGAGGAATTTTGCCCCAGGATAGATCATACAGAGTTTCCCTCATACCCAGTTCAGATAATTTCAGTGTTGATATTTGGGGCTTTTGAACTGCTGTTTAGATGAGATTTAACTCTATAATAAGTTAAGACTTTGGGGATATTGAAATGAGATGAATGTATCTTGCATGTGGGACAGACATGAACTGCCTAGGGTAGAGAGCAGACTCTTGATAGCTTGAGCAATGGCTCCCCAAAACATATCTCCATATCCAAATCCCCAGAACCTATGAATGTGACCTTATTTGGAAAAGGGGTCTTTTGCAAATGGAATTAAGGATCTCAAGATGATAATCTCAATTATCCACTTAACCCCTAAATGCAGTGAGTGACAAGTCATCACTAGAGACAGAAAAGAAGACAGACTCAGAGGGTAAGGTGTTGTGAAAACAAAGGCAGATTTTGGAGCATCATGACTATGAGCCAAAGAATGCCCACAGTCACCAGAAGCTGAAAGTGGCAAAGAAGGATTCTCCCTAGAGTTTCTCACAGAATAAACATGACACTGCCCACAGTTTACTGTATTTTCAGTCACTCAGAATGCTTAAACTGTAGAAAAACCATGTAAATGCTATCAGATTCTGAACATTATTCACCGATTCCTGACTATTAAGAATACTTGCCTATATGTTATTCTCCACTTTAGATAGCGTTTGGAGGTCTCTGATCCAGCTTTCTCTTTAAGCATTCTTATTTCATTCAGAACAGACACAACTGGGAGAAATTATCCTTATACATTAAAACTTGGATTGATCTGCTTTAGAGGGTGAGGAAATAAGTACTGAAAAATGTGGCAACAATACTTGTTCAGCTTTTGTACAGTCTCATTTTAGACATTGCTTTGGGTCAGTGTTTGCAAGTTGGCCTACAAAATACATCATTCTTGGAATTTTAGTTCATAAGCTAATTTTAGGGTCTGGCTTTATGGATCTGACCTGATTTTTTTTACCTCAGTGTACTGCAGTTATACACCATGGTCTTCCCAGAAAACAGGACAATTCTCCAAAATTAATAGTGTGATCGAAATTTTTATAGTTCTTTTCAATTTAAAAATGCTGATATATGTTATGTTGGAAAAGAGAAAGTGTAGTCTGCTATTCTCCAGAGTTTACTTCTTTGTTTTTTGTTTTGTTTTGTTTGTTTGTTTGTTTGGTACCCGGCATCAAACTCACAACCTCGCACCTGCCAGGCAGGTGCTTACGCTACTGAGCTAAATCCCCACCCCTATTTTTTGAGACAGGGTCTCACTATGCAATTCAGGCTGGCCTTGAACTCACTTTGTAGCCCAGGCTGGTCTCAAACTCATAATGATCCTCCTGCCTCAGCCTCCTGAGTGCTGGGATTAAAGGTGTGCGTCACCACACCCGGCTTATTCTCTAGAGTTTAAAGTTAAAATTAGCATAGCATGTAAAAAAGTGTTAGATACACACTATATTCTGAATTAACCATTAAAATTAACATGATCTCTTTGGCAGCTCCTGAAATCTTTTAACTGTTTCTAAATCCTCCCAGCTATATTCTGTCTCTGTGATGAAGCAGCAAAGAATCCCACAAGGTATTGTGAGAACTAAGGAGTGGTCATAATCAAATGGAAGAGCTCTTAGAAGTGAAAAGATAAGCAGTTTGCTATGGAATGTTTATTGGCTTTGTTTTGTTTTGTTTTGTTTTTGTGGTACCAGGGATTGAACTCACAATCTTATACCTGCCAGACAGGCGCTTAAGCCACTGAGCCAAATTCCTGACCCCTAGGTTTTTGAGGCAGGGTTGCACTATGTAGCACAGGCCAGTCTTGCGTGTTGTAGCCCAAGCTGGCCTCGAACTCACAAGGCTCCGCTTACCTCAGCCTCCCGAGTGCTGGGATTAAAGGCGTGTGTCACCATGCCCAGCTGTTTTGTTTTTTGTGATGTGAAAAATAATGAGACAGTTTTCAAGAAAAGGGAAACTAGACATAGGTAAATAGCTTTTGGGAAAGGAAAAGGTGATACATCTACAGCTACTAAGGAGACTTTTTAAAAATTCAATAATATATTTCATTTAACTGAATATATCCAAATTATCATTTTAGTATTTAATTAATATATAGGAATCAATATACAGGAATTAATGAGATATTTTAGTCTTTATTTCATATTAAGTTATCAAAATTAAGTCTGCATTTTATGCTGATAGCACATCTCCATTTAGATGATGAATTTTCATCAGATACACTTGATCTATATTTAGATATCATACAAGTCACAATTGGAAAAGTGCTCAGATACTGATATTGCTGTATATATAGTTACAATTTTATGATAATCACATTGGTATTAGCTCTTGAGGAGCAAGGTGTTTGTGATGGTTAATTGTAAGCATCAATTCAACAGGATTTAGAGATGCCCAATGAGCTGGTGAAACATTATTTCTGGGCCCATCTATGGGGGAGTTTCCAAAAGAAAGTAGGCTGAATGGAGAAGTTCGTTCTCTTCAAATGCGGATGAGCATCATGCAGTCCATTCAGGGTCTAAGTAGAATGTAGATGAGGAGGGTGAATTTGCTCTGTCTTGTTGAGGTGGCACATCCTTCCATCCTCTCCTATTCTTGGACATCAGTAGTGCTGCTTCTCAGCCCTTTGATCTTGGTCTGGTTCTTACCTAACACTGACTGTCCAGGTTCTTAAGCCTCCTGTTTTAGATAGGAACAATACTCCCAGCTTTCCTATGACCTAGCTTGCAGACAACAGATTGTGGGACTTCTTAGCCTCTGTAAATATGTAAGCCCATCCTTCATGATAAATTTCGTTCTGTAGATCTCTGTGTATCCTGTTGGCTGTATTTCTTTAGAGAACTATGGCTAATACAGCAACTAAATTTGAGAACCTAGACTTAATTCTGATCCAGCCACTCAAATTAGACTGAGAATGTCTTCCAAAGGTCTCATGCACTCAGAAGTGAGGCTTTCAGAAAGTGATTGAATTACAGGAATGCCAGAGGTGACTTTCTGTTAGGAGGTAGGATCTGATCAAAAAAGGCAGGTCAATAGTGGGGGGGGGGGGATGACCCTGAAGGGATCTGTCTCCTTCCCTGGTTCCACACTTCTCTCTGCATCCTGACCGCAATAACATAAACAGCATTCCTCTCTTCTGCCATGCGATTTCTACCTTGGAACCAGCCTACCATGGACTATAACTGTGAGCCAAATAAACCTCTTATAGAGGATTTTAAAAATCATAGAAAAATATGATGAAGACCTTCATGCCAAACTGTAATTTATCAAGCATGACTTTTGAAACCAACAATTAAATGCGATTAATATCTTCCTGTCAGCAAATACAAAGCCTAGTTGCATTTAGAGGTAAGTTCCATCAAATATCAAACAACAAGTAATTTTTAATATAACAACTTTTTTAGAAAATACAATAAAGAGAAAATTCCCTGATTTATTTCATGAGGTTACCGTAACTTCGATAGCAAAACTAGACATAACACCAAAACTTTGTAGGAAAATATTACCTATGAAATGAAGCACAGACATTCTGACCAATGTTTTAGTGAATTCAACAATGTATAAAAATATAATATTAAGTAGAATTTATCTCAGAAATTTAGGGTTGGCTTATTATTTAGATTCAGAGTAAAAGAGCCAAATAGAATGATCTCTGTTTATTAAGAAAAAGTTCCAGGCTTGGTTACACACACCTATAATCCCAGTGGCTTAGGAGACTGAGACAGGAGGATCACAAGTTTGAGACAGGCCAGGGTAACCTAACAACACCCTGTCTCAGAAACTAAAGAAGGAGCAGGAATATACTCAGTGAAAAGGCCCTGGGTTCAATCTACAATGGTGTGAAGAAGGAGGAAGAAGGAGAAAGGGGAGGAGAAGGAGGAGGAGGGAAAGAAAAGAAAAGAAAAATGAAAAAGCAAGAAAAGGCCTAGTGCTAGAGTGCTTGCCTGATTTGTACAAAACCCTAGATTCTATCCCTAGCACCATCAAAAAAGAAAAAAGAAAAAAAAAAAAAAAAGAAAGAAAGAAAGAAAGAAAAAGAAAAAGAGGAAAAGGAGGAAAGAACTGGGGAGAAAGGAAGGCCAGCCATTAGAGCAATGAGACTGGCAAGATGCCAGTGGAAGAGCTTAATGTGTTGTTCACTGTGGAGACTAGGCTCTGGTGATTGCTTGCTTCTGGCATGTAGATTTGTTTTTTTAAGCAAGAGTAATGCTGGGGAGCCGGGGTTTTAGCTCAGCAGCAGTCATAAGTTCGATCCCCGGTACCAAAAAAAAAAAAAAAAAAAAGAAGTAATGCTGGAATCTGAACTTTTATTAGAAGTTGGGAAAAGAGAGAGTTGTACAGCGAAGCAGTGACATAGTATACCAGTGGCAATGTGGATGAAATAATATGATTACTGGGGAAAGATTGAAAATAGAGTTGTGTTAACTTTCCATCCCAATAACAAAATACCTAAGATAAACAATTCAAAGGAGTAAAAGTTTATTTAGGCTGCCAGTTTGTTGGCTGCATCTTTTTAGGCCAAGAGTCAATAGGCCATTGTATCTCCATTAGATATAAACATGAATTGAAAATAAGGGGTCAAGAATGATTTTGAGTTGTTTTGGTGTATGGGTGTGTGAGTGTTTTGGCAGACGGGGAATTAGACCCAGGGCCTCAAGCATCCTAGACAAGCTCTCTGTCACCAAGCTCTACTGCTGGCCCTTTTTATTTTGAGACAGGGTCTCATAAGTAGCTCACATCGATCTTGTACTTGCAGTCCTCCCTCAGTCTCTCAAATAGCATAACTACATGTGTGCAATACCACACTAAGCTGATTCTGGTGTTTTTGATTGAGCAACTCTGTGAATAATGTTGTGTTTATGAAGATATAACATACAAGTGTAGACTTATAACTAGAATGATAAAAAGACTTACAAAAGGAAGAGAGCTCCCAATGCCTTCCAGCTGGTGACATGTTTTACATTATGTTCTGCTCTGCATGTCTCCTTATTATGACATTGTGACTGTGGTGAAAAGAAACAATGGAAAGAAAAGGACAGTTTCATAAAACAACTTATTGATAGGGAGACTGTCCAACTATATTATTTTCCTGGTTTTTAGAAGTATAGTAATTTTAACAGTGATTTAATCTCATGTCACTTTAAGGTCTCTACTGAAGGATTAATAATTGTTTTAGTCTGTAATTCCATAGTTTTCCCAATAATGAGAATGTAAGTCTGAAAACTTACCTTGTTTTTTGGCTTAACTTACTTAAGTTTTAAACAAAGTATAGTTTCTGAGGCACCTTATTTATGTATTGACATTTTAGTCCTAGAAGAAAAGATAAAGAGAATAAACACTGAACTTTTCCAGGGAGAGGATATGTATACCTGAATATGCAGACCCACATCTATAGCTAATGAAGTTTTGTTTCAGCAAGTTTCTTCCTTTTCTTTATGTCATTGAGACAAGAGGTTTTCAACTATCTGTCCATGGCATGGTTCAAGAAGGAAGATATTTGAATATAAAGTAACTTTCACGTCCATGAAACATGAACTTGTTCCTTTTGCCTTTTGGTCTTATCCCAAGAAAAGCGTAGTGTAAGAACTCCTTCAGAGCAGAGTAATTTACATGATCTGTATAACATCTCATGCTCTATAATCTGTCAGATGTTTCCTGCTCAACCTTGTGCCTATTCAAGGTGCAGATTTTACTTCAAATTTGTGAATACTAGATCTAGGAACCTTGAACTTTGATCATCCACATGTCTCTTAAAAATGGGGAAGTGTGTTCTAAATGACTATTTCTTCATTTGCTTATAGGGGTCAAAAAAAAATAATCTGTGACCTTATCTTTCTACTAGGATCAGTTTCTTTGGGCTTACATGCTCATTCCTAAGAAGTACTTGAAATATTTTCTGCCTTGAAAATGGATTTATGTATGCTTTATTAGAATTTCTTTTTAAGATCTTAAACTTAAGCTAGGTATCAGACATTAAAGATTTATGACTTGTGTTCTAAGAAAATAACTAACCATGTATACTTTTGACCAGGTTCCAATTAAAGCACTTTGGAAAGGTTTCTTTTTTTTTTTTTTTTTTTTTTTTTGCGGCACCGGGGTTTGAACTCACAGCCGCACACCTGCCAGACAGGCACTTAAGCTGCTGAGCCAAACTCCCGGCCCTGGTTTTTTGAGGCAGGGTCGCACTATGCAGCTCAGGCCGGCCTTGCGCTCGCGTTGTAGCCCAGGCCGGCCTCGAACTCACTGGAAAGGTTTCTTAATCAAATGAATGACATAAAGATGTTTTGCTCACTTTCTGGATGTGTCTCTGTCCTTTCCCCTATTCTGAGAGTGCTTTGTAAAACATTCTCCATTGTCTTAGTTCACTTGGACTGCTATAACTAAGGATCTTAGATTGGTTAATTTGTAAAGAATAGAAATTTATTGCACACAGTTCTGTAACTGAGAAGTCTAACATCAAGGCCTCAGCAGATTTAGTGTCTAAAAGAACTCATTATCTGCTTTATAGATAGTGCCTTTTTGCTGAATCCTTGCATGATAGAAGGGTTGGACAAGCTACTCAGGTCTTTTGTATATGGGTATTAATCTGTGACCTGATCATCTCTCAAAGTCTCCACCTCTTACTGCCACCCATTTTGCGAGGCATGGTAGCGCACACCTGTAATTCCAGCATTCGGGAGGCTGAGCCAGGAGGATTGCCACAAGTTCAGGGCTACTGTGGACTACATAGTGAGATCATCCACATGTCTCTTAAAAATGGAGAAGTGTGTTCTAAATGACTATTTCCTCATTTGCTTATAGGGGTCAAAAAAAAAATAATCTGTGACCTTATCTTTCTACTAGAATCAGTTTCTTTGGGCTTACATGCTCATTCCTAAGAAGTACTTGAAATATTTTCTGCCTTGAAAATGGATTTATGTATGCTTTATTAGAATTTCTTTTTTTTTTAAGATCTTAAACTTAAGCTAGATATCAGACATTAAAGATTTTCAGCCTAGAATATAGAGAGATCTGTCTAAAAAAAAAAAAAACTAGTTAATTATATATGAATTTCAAGGAGACACAAACATTGAGACCATAGCAAAAGTCTGGGGTTCATTCCAGAAGAGAAAAATTTGGAATCAGAATTTATCGATATGTATTCTGTTTGTTACCATTACATGAGGGAAAAACTAGTTTAAAAATTAGACAACAGACAGATAAATAAAAATAAATATTCTGAATGGTCAACAGTATGGGACTCAACCATTCAACAAGAGCTATGCAGCCAGGAAAAACTATAGATTTTAGACTAATATTTAATGTTATAAAGATGTTTCCGATTCTAATGATAACTAAAATTTATGAGGTATCAGGTGTCTTCCTAAGTAATTTCTTTGTGTTAAACTCATTTCTTTGTGTTATTCCTCATAGCAGTCTTATGGAGGAGAAATTACTGTTATTCCAATTTTAAGAGTGAGAAAACTGAATCTGATAGCATTTAAGTAACTTTCCCCAAGTTCGATAGCTTGTAAAAGGCAGAACTAATTTTCAGGTGTTCAACAATGCTATTTTATTTATTTTTCTTATTTTAAAGAAAATAAAGCAGAATAGAACAAAGCAGATCAGAACAGAACATTGGGCCGGGAGTTTGGCTCAGTGGCTTAAGCACCTGCCTGGCAGGCATGAGGTTGTGAGTTTGATACCCGGTACTGGGGAAAAAAAAAAAAAAAAAAAAAGAACCCACTCCAGAACAGAATAATGCAGGAAATACAGGACTTCAAAACAAGATAACAGGAAATCAACAATGGCCACTATAATGTCTCTTGTTCTCTTCAGAATAGCTGTCCATACCATCACAAACAATAAAATCAAAACAAAACAGAACAGAACCAATCAAAACAAAAGAATGAAAACATTCTAAGACTTCAAAACAAGATGATAGGACATCAAAAATGACTACCATAATGTCTCATTTTCTTCAGAAAAGCTATCCATACCATCACACATAATAAAATCAAACAAAACAAAACAGAATAAAACCAATCAAAAGGATGAAAGCATTGTAGGACTTCAAAACCAGATAATAGGAAATTAACAGTCTCCCTTTTTAGGCGTTTCCTCCCCTATCACTTTCATAATATTTATTGTGCTTTTTGGATCCCACTAACTCCTTCACTTTTTTATGCTAGGGAGATAACTCGGTATTCACCTGTATGAGACCAAACCATTTCACCCATGAGTATGATCTCCAGTTGCATCCATTTACCTACAAGAGCTTCGAGATTATCCTACTGTATAGCTGGGCAGCTTTCCATTGTATGAAAACACCATATCTTTCTTACCCATTCTGTGGTTGATGGGCAAGTTATACTTCCTTTTTTCTGGTCTCCTATCACGTGGAACAGTTGTTTTCTCTTCTTTGATTTTTCAGTCCATGAATTTCTTTGAGTTAAATGTGTTTCTTGTATATAATATATTGATGGATCTTGTTTCTTGATCCATTCTCCCTGTGTTTCTTTTTATTGGTGAATTGAGGCCATCTATATTAATAGCATGCATTGGTTCATCCCTGCCATGCTATCCTCCTGTTGGCCCTCCACTTTTCCCCTTCATTCAGTTGCCTCTCCTGTTTGGCGATCCTCCTCTGTGGCTGTTGTTGGAACCATGGTCATCTTTATCTCTCTCTACAATATCCTTCAGCACTCTCTGTAGGGTTGGTTTGGTGGTCATGAATTCCTTCAGTTGTTCTTTATCATGGAAGTATCTTATTGTTCTGTCAATTTTGAAGGATAGTTTTGCAGGGTACATCAGTCTGGGTTGAAAGTTGTTTTCTTTCAGGATTGAGACACTTCACACCAAGCTCTTCTTGACTTGATCGTTTGTGTTGAAAAGTCTGCCATGCATTTTCCTTTATAGGTGATCTATTTTTTTTCTCTAGCAGCTTTTAATATTCTGTTCTTGTGCTGAATTCCTGGGATCTTGATTATTGTATGTCTGGGTGTAAATTTATTTTAGTTATGACTAGTTGGAGTCTATATGCCTCGCTTATCTGAATGCCAGATCCTTTTCCCATGTTTGGGAAGTTTTCTGCTATTACTTCTGTAAATAGTCTTTATTTCATTTGTGTTGATCCCTGCTTCTTCACTCATACCTATCACTGTTAAATTATTTTTCTTTGTGTCATCCTTCAGTTGCTGAATTGTTATTTCCTGGTTCTTTGTTATTTTTAAGAGATCTTTCTTTTCACCATAGCTAGCTGGAATCCTGTCTTCAAGGTCTGAAACTCTATCTTCAGTCTCTTTCAAGTGGTTTTGCCAGCTTTTAATCAACTTTTTAATTTCCTGGATATCTCTTTGAATCTGTTTCATACATTGTAATTCCTTCCTATACTGTTCATTCAAGGTTCCATCATTTTCCTATGCTCCTCTTTTTTATCTACGTCTTCTTTAGATATGCTCAGCAATTCTTTCATTATGTTTGTGATTTCTTCTTTTACCTGAGACATTATTTCTGATCTGGTTACTTTTACAGTCTCATGAAGTTGTTTCTTTACTTTAATTGCTATCCTCTCAAAGATTTCAGGTGTGTGACTTCCATTTTCTTCCATGACTATATCTCCCAGACTTGTTCTGTGTGGGCTAGAGACCTGAGATTGCCTTTTGCTTCTTTGTCTTGACATTCTCCTGGGTTCCTCCCAACAAGCCAGTTGTGAGGTCCCAGGCACTCCCCATGTTGGCTGTCTCTCTGTGGTGTAGGGAAATGGGACAGGTATCTGTGTTTCTCTGAACTCAGGTTCTCAGGGAGGTAGCAGGACATAGGGTGCAGCTACACTGAGGCTTCCCCAATGGCCTAAGATGCCTGGTGGCGCGGCTGCTGCTTCTCTCAGACTGCATGTCTACACCGGAACTCCTCCAATGATGGCAGGCACACAGGGGAATGTTTTTCTGATTCTCCCAGTGGGTGCTGGCTGCCCAAAGGAAGCAAGGGTCTCCAGTGGCAATCTCTAGGTGCACTGGGCATATTTGGCTGCATCTCCCTGCCCATGCTGGCTGCCTGGAGGAAGCAAACCTCAAATGGTGGTGATAGGCAAGCAGGAGTGGATCTGGCTGTGTTTCCCTGTTTGCACTGGCTGCCTGCAGGCAGCAATCCTTCCAATGGTGGCAGTGGCACTCAGGCAGATCTCCAGAGCTAGTTTTCAAACCAAAGCAGTTTGATCTAAACCCCTTACTTAGGCATCGTTGCACATCCCTGTAAACTTTTTTATGAAACTAGACCAAACATTTTTAATTCATCTAGGAAAGAAAATGTGTTCAAGTAATCAAATTTTGACATAACAGAATTGGGAGAGAAGAGGCAGCATATCTTGCCCGGTTTCAAAATATACTGTGAGGCACAGTAATTTTTGAAGTAACATTGTATAATGGAAATAGGTGTAGAAAAAAATAACATCAGAAGAGCGTGTCCATTTTATATGTTCATAGGGAGGAGACTGAATGGATGTAACTAAATATTAACAAGGGTTATCACTGGTTAGAAGAGTCACAGATACTTTTTCTTTTTCAAACTTTGTTTTTCAGTTTATCTAAACTTAACTTTTTAAACTGTTCAGTATTAGCAAGGTTTTTTAAATTCCATAAAGCAAATGTTAACGATATTGTATTTTATTTAACAATATTATAGCGTATATATTGGTGTTTACTTTTATGCATAATGTACCCTGCATTTTCAGAATTGTTAACTCTGCAGAGGTACTCTCCAAGATGCTGAGTATATTATTTATTCAGGGCTTAAATTAACTAGTCACACAGAATCGCCAATCCCATCCTCCCTTTTGGTAAAGATGGAGAAAAGGCAATGGAGAATAATTGGTTTATGATTAAAGAGGAAGATTTTAGAAATACAACTCACTTTCAAAACCTGGATTGTATATTTTGGTGTTGGGAATTGAACCCAGGGCCTCACACGTACTAGGCAAACACTCTACTACTGAGCTATATCTCCAGCCCTCTGATTATTTATTGATAAAGAAAAGCTATCATATTTGATATACATAGTTTCTGTCTGCTTACCTTACTGAACTCTGTACTAACTTATAGTTGTTTTCCAGATGATTCTTTTGGGGTTTCTAGAGGATCATGTAATTGTTTAATTTATAAACAATAACCTTTCTCTGCAATATTTAATCTATATATTATATAATATTCAAAATAGTGGAGTAATTATTTTAAAAGATTCTTATGCTAATAACATGGAAATATGAGTCCCATATGTCATAAAGTGAAAAAATAAAATTATAGAGTCTTTGTGTAATATAATCCAGTATTTTAATAAAATAAGCCCTGTGGAAAGTTACTTAGTTGAGGATATTGCTTCTCTTCCAAAAAGTCCTGTACCAGTGTAATCTTAGTTCAGGCTGCCATAACAAAATACCATGGAGGGTAACTTACCCAGTGCAAATTTCTCCATAGGATGGAGGAGGTACAAGATCAAGTTCCTAGCTGATTTAGTTTCTGGTGAGGGCTATCTTCCTGTCTTGTAGATACTTCCTTTTCTCTCTGTGTCTTCAAATGACAGAGAACCAGAGAGAGAGCTTTTTCTTGCTCTACTTACAGTTGTGTTGGTATAGGGCCTTATACCCTTATGACTTTATTTAACCTTTATTTTGTTTTACATTTAAAGACCTTGTCCAAGGTACAGTGACACTGAAGTTAGGGTTTCAGTATATATATTTGGGAGTTACAATTCAGTCCACTGCAGTGCCTAAACTCTTTCCAGTACTCTCAGAAATGCTTGAGAATATTGCAAACAGGAGTAGTTTTATCCTTATAAAAATTTTAAGGTGCTTGTTGCTGTATAGTGTGTCATAGAAACTTTATCTAAATTTAACTTTATGAATCATTTCCTCTTAGACACAAAATCGAATGAAGCTAATGGCAGACAACTATGAGGATGACCACTTCAAGTCCTCCCATTCCAGTCAGACAAATCATAAACCCTCCCCAGACCAGGTAAGGCTACTTCTGGCTGTTTTTTTTCTGTTTTAACTTTTAAAGTGTTTTATATTAACATTTTGCAAATTCCAGTAAGTTAGAAGAAAAGTAAATAACTAAGTTTCTCAAAAACTCCACTTTTTTTTTTAAAAACAGACTCAATTTTTGTATAGGGAATTGCGGATTCTAAATATTTTTTAAGGGCCAGGGATATAGCTCAGTGGCACAGTGCCTGCTTGACAAGCAGGAGGTCCTGAGTTCGATTCCTGGTACCAAACAGATATATAAATCTGTTTTACAAAGATACTTAAAAATTTTGAGAATGCACATTCCTGTAATCCCAGCACTTGGGAGGCTGAGGCAGGAGGATTGTTGCAAGTTTGAGACCAGCCTGGGCTACAAAGTGAGTCCAAGGCCAGCCTGAACTACATAGTGAGACCCTCTCTCAAAAAGACCCAAAAAAAAAAAAAAAAAAAACAAAAAAAAAAATTTTGAGAATGACAAAAAATTCTTGAATTGGATGATGGAAAAAAAAAATCAATCCTACTTTTTTTTTTTTGCTAAAGAAATAGTGCCTTATTAGAAAAACAAGACTCCTTGCAAGCTCATTGAGGTACAACTCAGTATGGGGGCTACTTCTGTTTGATTGCAAATTATGAAATGTTTGCTCATCACCTACTAAAAGTGATGGTTGAAACTTAGTTTCTTTATTCAATTTTCTTATATATTTCTTCAACATGTTGTTCTCAAGGGAAATTGTTGGCCTTCAACTTCTCAACACGAGAGACAGCAATAAGTCTAAAGGGAACCATATTTAGTTCCAGTGTTTTGAAGGAAACAATTCACCCATTATCTTGAAAGTGGTGGATGGGAAAGAGCAGTAAATAGATTATTTCATATCTCATTGCCAAAAACCAGGTTTCAACATCTCCATCGCACCTAATCTTAAAATGTATAGCTAAGGGGGAAAAAATACACATCTATATACCTAAAGAGTCAGGGAAAACACCTCTGCTAAACATCTCCACTAAATGACAACTACGGCATTGTCTAAGGAGAAGCAGCAGAAATATTGTAGTTGAAAGTAGTTGTGATACCCACATTGCTGGTATTTCTAAGATGCAAAAGGTATAGCCTCATCATGATGATATTACTAAGCCAGTTGAGGAACACAGTATAGTCTAGAAAGGAAGCAGTACCAATCTTTAATGTAGGTGAAAGGGAGAAAGGGGTCTGCCTAGTGTCAGTAGTCATTCCCTGTCAATAAATTACTTTGCTTTCTTTGCCCATTTCCCAATACATACCTGGAATTAAATCTGTGCCACCATATGTAAGACGTATGCTGGATCCTTTCTGTGAAATAAGTTTTGCTATGAGTTAGTGGGAATTAGAATAGGGGAAGACAAAAATGGAGAAAGGTTAAAGAAAAAGGCAAAACACAAAAGCCCCAGTTTGGTGATTTTTCCCAGATCCAGCATAGAGATGATACAAGTAATAATAAACTAAGAAGAGAAACCAGGCATGGTGGCACACGCCTTTAATCCCAGCACTCGGGAGGCTGAGGCAGGAGAATCGCTGTGAGTTTGAGACCAGCCTGGGCTGCAAAGTGAGTCAAGGCCAGCCTGAACTGCACAGTGAGACCCTGTCTCAAAAAAATAGGACCAGGGATTTAGCTCAGTGGTGTAAGCACCTGCCTGGCAGGCACAAGGTTGTGAGTTTGATCCTCGGTACCAAAAAGAAAGAAAGAAAAGGAAAGAGAGAGAAAGTATAAACTAATAACTAATTTTTGTAGTTTAGGGAATTTGAATCTACTATAAAGAGTCAGATTCTTTTCTAATACATTATGCTGATATCTTTGTTTTAATACTAACCAACTCTTTTTCATTCCCATGCTGCCTTGGGGCACTGTTCCCTTTGTCATCTCTCCCTATAGGATGAGGAGGAGGGTATATGGGCATAGCCAATCAGATGCTCTTAGTTCAGCCATTTTGTTCAGAACGGTGAGAAACAGCTTTACTTTTAACTACAGATATGATTTTTGTTCTGTTTTGTTTCATTTTTCCTTTTACACAATCACTCTCACATCTTGTTTCTGTGTAATTCATGAAATTCTGTGATGTGCTTTCTGTTTTTTCATTTCACATGATTCTTGTGTGTATTGCTGTGCTTTTGATATAATGTTTTTTTCTTGTGTGTGATTAGTCACTTTTATAGTGTCTTTTATATACATTTTTGGGAGAACTTTCAGGGCATATAGCCAAATTTCTCAAGTTGTGATTTTGTTAATAAATTGTTCTTAACAGTGTCTTGGTAAGATTTATAATGACTCCCATCAAACTGGCAGTAGAAAATTGATTAGCTTCTCTGCTACTACCCTGGGTTTGAGATGTCTTTTTTAAGCTAATTTTAAATACATAGTCTGTTTAAGAAAAATTCTTGGCTGTCCTGTACCTCCTTTTGCTCTGTCTATAGATTACTCCAAATTCTCAGAGTCAGGACCTAAGATATCTACCTATGACATCTCCTAGGGCTTTGCCATTACTTTCAAACTACCCCTGAAAATAAAAAAGAGCAAAGAAGTGAAAGAAAACTTTTTTAACAGTAATTCTTAAGAGTTCTTTTCTGCTTTCTTAAACAGTTGCCAGGACACTGCCTAGATTCTCCTTTCCAGTACAGTTGCCTGGAAGAGAGTCCAGTTTGCTGATGCCCTTGAGATTTGACTAAGGAAACCCTTTTTTTAGAAAAAAAATTAATAATTATGATTTAAAAGTTTACACATACTGATAGGCTTGCATTCTCTGGATTCAGTGTCCATTCTTATTAGTGATTTTACTGTTTTGGAGTGAGTTCTCCCTGAAATGTCCATCTCTTGGTGTTAACCTGCTTAAAATGATGGGGACATATACAGACATTTTACTGTTGGACACAGTAAGGATGAAGAGGTAAGTGGTAGAAAGAAGCCATATACTGTGAGATGGAAACTTTTCTCATGGCTTTATTCCACGAGCATAAATGGAAGTGAAATGTGTCTGTGTCAACCTGAAAGTTTGTTGGGTTAGAATGCTGCATGGAAGAGAAAGCTAAAACTTAGAAAATCAGTGTACTACTTTATCTGCACTCTGCAAGGGAACATATTTGTCATCATGAGATGTGGGGGGGGTCTTACAATAACAGAAAGTAGTTTACCCTTACAGATGAGTGTGGTTCTGCCTTGCCCACTTTAACAGAACATGGAAGTTTCTTGGCTTACCTCAACAGGAAGCTTCTCACACACACACCTTAACAGGATAGTATTTTGCTTCCAAACTTTTTTCTAGCCAATCAGAGGAAACACGTTAGTGTTCTGGGAAACAGGCCCATTGGTAACTTCATTAGGAGATTGAAAAAATGAACAAACCATCATATATATTTGTTCTAGAAGTTCTATTTTTTATCAGAATAAAATAATTACTAGCAAGAGTTCAGATGTTATTGATTTTACTTTTTCCAGTTATTGCACTCTTGAGCTTACTAAATTATTAACTACTATTGGTTTAATGCGTTGAATCAAAAAGTATTAGCTGGCCTGTCTTAGTTACTTTTTTCATTGCTGAGACAAAATATCCAATACCTGGAGTTAAAGGAAGAAAGATTTATTATAGCTCACAGTTGGTAGAGGCTTCAGTTCATTGTTGGCTGGTTCCAAGGCTGGATGGCATGGCAGAGGAGCATCACAGAGGACAAACGGTTCATGGCAAGCAGAAGGTACCAAAGCAGTGAAGTAGCGAAGAAGCACAGCTAACTTAACAGCCTTCTTTCTGTCCTTTGTATTCTTTCTTTAGGATAGAATAGGTTGTGGTTAGTATATAAGGGTAGGGGGCATCCTTAATCCTAGCACTGCATTATAAATCCATCCCAGCATCACACACTCTACATCTAGCCACTTCTGAGAAACCCCACCTGGGACTGCATGAGGCTTTGGGGGAACATCTAGACACAGTCCATAACATGCTATAGCTGTAGTTTCTATGATATATTTTAAACTTCTAAAATTTGCCACGAACATTATGTCATAAAAATTTTACCTAAAGAGTTGTATTAGTGACCCCTAAAACACTGCAGAAGTTTTGACATTCTGTCCAGTTCTCTTTACTTGTTTTCCTTTCTAATTCTACAGAGAACAAATTTTCTCAACAGGATTTCAAGTTTGAAATCAGTGATTTCATTATCAAACTTAAGACCTTAATGTTTTGCATCTAAAGCATTTTGAAGACACTTACTGGCAAAGTATGAGCCTTACTACTCAGATGGGAAGAAATATAGCGCAGAAAGGAGTTTTTGACTTATGGGATGTGGTAGAACATAATGTTTAGAGCAGGCTTGAGAATAGAATGGCTATGTTCTTTATATCAGTTGCTGAAATTTTGGACAGGTGTTTAATCTCTACATTGATTATTTTCATCTTTTAGGTGAAGGTTGTAAGAAGTAGATGAATTGTGAGACAAATTAATCTGGAGCCAAACAGTACAGCTTTGAAATTAAATTCCTTAACTACCTTATATCTTCAGGAAGTGACTTAAACTCTCTGAACCCCAATTTATTTACCCATGAAAATCAGTTTATTATTGTGTGTCACATAGGGTTGCTGGATAGATTATTCAGTTGCTGTGTGTAAAATGGTTTGAATAGTACCTTACACCAAAAACTACTACACTTCTTGTGTTGCTGTTACTGTTTTTTGTTGTTCTTGGCCTCTTTAACTTAGCTGTATTCTAGGAAGTAGTAAGTTTTCAGTAAATATTAGTTACTATTATTATCATCATCTAACCAGTGCTTTCACTTTAAAGTTATAGTACAAAACAAATATTTGAAAATTTAGACTCAAGATCCCCAGCTATTTCTGGAAAGAGAGACTAATGGCAGCTAATAACAGAAATAACCAAGATATATTGATGATTATATTGCCTTTTCATCACTTAAACTATGATCTATTTGTTGAAGAATTTTTCTCTTGGGAAAATACATTGATTTTTTTTTTTTTTAAAGAAATTGCTTATGTAAAACCTTTAGTCTGTGACTTTTTTTTTTTTTTTTTTTTGAGGGACTTAGCTCCTAAGATGCACAGACACTATGTTTCATTTCCTAAGTAAAAAAACTCCTTCAGGTATAAACTTACCTTCTAATTACTGTGGTTCACAGCCTTCATGAAGCACAGCCATTACATATTGAGCATTACAGAGGAGTAAAATAGGAACCAGCCTCCCCTGTACATTGTCTGAGTCACTGGCCCTCTAAGATGATTGCCTCCTTAGGTTATTCTGACTTTTTTTTTTTTTTTTTCCCCAGCACCAGGGATCGAACTCACAGCCCTCACACCTGCCAGACAGGCACTTAAGCCACTGAGCCAAACTCCCAGCCCTAGTTTTTTGAGGCAGAGTCGCACTACATAGCTCAGGCCGGCCTTGCACTCACATTGTAGCCCAAGCCGGCCTCGAACTCACAACGCTCCACCTACCTCAGCCTCCCGAATGCTGGGATTAAAGGTGTGCGCCACCACGCCTGGCTAGGTTATTCTGATATTTAAGGTTCTAGTCAGAATGTGAATTTGGAACCAGATAACCTAGTCCTCAACCTCTGTATTCCTTACTTTCTTCATTTGTAAAATCAGAATAATACTATATTAGCATCATGGGACTGTTCCATGGTTTAATGAGATAACAAAACTCTTAAAATAGTCCCTTAACGTAGTGTGGTTGCTCCATTAATGTTTCTATCTTTTTAAATCTGTAATATTATATCTCATTTTAAAAAATGAAATAAATAGCCTGTTGGCAAACAGTATGCTTTGCCTTCAGACCTAATTTTAATCCATTTAATTTAGCACAGCTAGCTTAACTTCACTAACCAGTAGGTTACTCACTTGCTAACTGGCATAATAAAATCTACACCACTGACAATTAACTGTAATGGTGTATTCCATACCCACCACCCTTTGTTTGACACATGGAAGTGCTCAGTAAATGACAGTGAGGATGACATTGGTAGTGGTGGTGGTACAACCTTGAAACATGCATGAGGTTTGTAGTTCCAACTGTTCACTTGTATTTTTTTTTTGTCTTCTGTTCTAACAGCATGCTTCTAATTGCACAGAAGGCCCACAATCCTAGTAATTAATTTTTCCTGCAGTAAAAGTTAATCACAAAGATAATGATCTTTTCTAAGCATCTAACTGAATCACTAATGGTCTTGCAAAATACTGCTTGAACAACACCACAGCTACCTCCTTGAAGTATTCAGAGGTATGATCGGTTAACCACAGGTAGCAGGTCCAGTCCAATGACCTCTAAGAAGCATCTCCAGCTGGCAGGTAATTTTTTCTGACCTAAGGATGATTTTCAAAACAATAACAAGAAGTAAATAAAAGCTCCCATCTCTACACTGTGGTTCTAAGTAATTCTTTGCAGGTTTAAATTCCGAGGTCAGAGACAGAGACCTCTTAGGCCCAATGAAGTTAAAACTAATTTGGAATAAGGAACCTTTCTCTTAATATTTACCTTTTATTGTTTTGTGGTGCTGAAATTAGATTCACAGCCTTATACATTCTAAGTACATGCTTTAATACTGAGCTACACCCCCAGCTCTAATCTTACTGTTTTTTAAGATGGTATTTTAGTGTACCACAGGTACATCCTGCATGTTTGTGGGTTCTACTAAGTGATTTAAGGTGACATTGACCTGTGAATCACTTGAGTTAGTACTCTAAGCATCTTGGGAATCTCAGATTCATGGATTCATACCTTCCTGACAGTGAGCATTCATTTAACTAATAAGAACTGTCTTCCTCCTGTTTGTGATATTATTTGCAACCTGGGTATTGTTCCTTAACAATCAAATAGTTTTACACTTTATGCAAAATCAAATCCTTCACAAATCCTTGCTTTTTGTCCCATAATTATCTGAAAATCCAAGCTCCTACAGAGCTTATAAGTATTTACTGAGTGAAAAAATTAACAGTGGCTGAAGTGTAACTTGGTGGCAGACTGCTTGCTTAGCATGTGCAAGGCCCTGGGTTCCATCCCTAGCACCACCAAAAAGTAGTAAAATGAGGTTTAAACCTAAAGAAAAATTACACATATTTTATTTATACTTTTATATAGTAGTATCTCTTTTTAGTGTTTTAATTTCTTCCCACACCTTAACACATTATGCTATAATCTCACACCACTTGTGTGTCAAGCTGATCCAGTCACTATCTACTATACCCTATAATATCATTAAGTTCACTGCTCAGCCCATCAGTTAACATATGGTGGAACCCCTTTTTAATACTAGTGTTGGAAGGCAGACCTAACACTTTCCTGTCATATCACATTTTATTTTATACACTGACATTATGGAAAGTATGGTTTGACGCACATTTTATCTGCAACAACAATCTTTTACAATGGGGTTGTCCTCAGTTCTCCACTAATTTGTTTGCTATGCATTCTCTGTATATAGGATTATATCTATTTTGGGTTTAAAGGAATGTTTTCTTTGAAAACTGCATCATCAATCAACATAAAAGAAACATTTTTTGAGACAGGGTCTCACTAAGGTGCTAAATGGCTCAGGCTGGGCCTGAATTCACTATCCTTCCACTTCAGCCTCCCAGAGTGCTGAGATTACAGACATGCACCACCATGTCTATCTTTCTTCCATCTTCCTGATGCTAGAATGATGAGGCTGAAGTTTGCAACTGGATCTGGCAATCAGCATTTCTGGGATAAATTAAATAAATACACTTGATCAAGGTGTAGCTGGACCATATCACTAGCTTCCTATTATGCTAGGAGATCAAAGCAGCACACAAATAGAGGCTTATTCTATAAAATATTCAAAACAGATGGCATGTCTTTTGTGGGATACTTGAGCTGACTCTTGAAGGGACAGAAGCATTTGCCAGGCAAATACAATTTTAGACTAAGATGTAGCAATTTACAAAGGTTTAGAAGCATAAACAGCATAACAGGTTTAATGTACTCTTGGTAGTTTGTGCTTAGATAGAAAGTGCCTCCCAGCCAGGCGTGGTGGCGCACGCCTTTAATCCCAGCACTAGGGAGGCTGAGGTAGGCGGAGCGTTGTGAGTTCAAGGCCGGCTTGGGCTACAACTTGAGCGTAAGGCCGGCCTGAGCTACATAGTGCGACCCTGCCTCAAAAAACCAGGGCCGGGAGTTTGGCTCAGTGCCTTAAGTGCCTACCCTGGCAGGCGCGAGGTTGTGAGTTCAATTCCCGGTGCCAAAAAAAAAAAAAAAAAAAGTGCCTATATAATGCTTAGAGTATAGTAATTATGTATTGCTGTGTAACATGTAACTCCAAAATTTGATAGTTTAAAAAACACTAAACATTTATTATCTCAATGATTTCAGTTGATCAGGAACTCAGGAGCAATTTAGATGGGCAGTTCTTCCTTGGGATCGCTCATGTAGTTGTAGTCAAAAAAATCATTGTGACAGCATTTATCAGAAACCTTAAATAGGGAAAGAGCATCCAATCCCAAGATGACTTACCAATAGTTCTTACTGGCTTTGGCAAAAATTATTCCTCACTAAGTAAAATTCTCCATGCAGCTGCTGGAATGTCTTTGTGATTTGGTGACCAGCTTCACCCAAAATGAATGATCCAAAAGACCAGAGCAAAGAGGAAGCCACGTTGCCTTTTATGACCTAGAATTAAATATTACCATCACTTCTACCATGTGCTATTCCTTAGAAGCAAGTTCTAAGAGCATCTTGTATTTAATAGGCCAGAGGGGTTTAGGGACCACTTTTTGAAAAGAGAAATGCCAGAAAATTTCTGGGTGTTTTGTTTTGCAGAGCTGAGGAATTGAATCCAGGGCCTTTGCACTGTGCTGCATCCCAGCCCATTTTATTTTTTTATTTCAAGACAGGTTTTTGTTGAACTGCCCAGTCTAGCTCTGTCTTAAGATCCTCCTGCCTTCTGGGATTATGGGCATATTCCATCATACCCAGGATTAGATTTATTTTCAAATCATTACTGGATGTCAGGGAAGAACAATCTGAGACTGCTGTCAGCAGTCAGCAGGAGGTGGATCCTAAAGACCTTAGCATGTAGTGGAAGGAGAAATGCTAGAAAGGGAAGCAGCAGTTAAGAGCATCCTATATTATCTTGGAGAGTGTTACAGAGGGCCCAAGTGGGCAAGGTAACAGGAAAGTGAGAAGTTGGAACATATTCATTATCAAAAAGCTTTGGTTCTTGCAAGAAATACTTTAAATAGTTACCAGTCTTCATTTAGAAAATAGTGCAGTATAGAAGCCAAATTATGCTTCATAAAGTTAACTCCTGCCCAGGAACTATTCAGATAAAAGAAGTGAAACAAAGACCGTATGTTTTATCATTGGTCAAGGTGAGAAGCAAGACATTGTGATTTCCTGACACTAACTTGGCTCCTAACCATCTTCAGTAGTCTGGTTACTTCTCAGGACCTCAGATTTTTCATTTTAGAAAGTAAATTACCCATGTGAGTATAAAGTTTCTCCATTTCTTACATTGTGTACTTACAGTGGATCCAATGAATGTTTTAAACTTGTTTAACTTTGAGAATATTTGACGCCATGGATACATGTAATCCATTCACCAATATTTAATTCAGCCTATACCAGTATCAAGACATTTTATAGACTATTTTTCTGGAACTGATAAGTCTGTTCAATTTATTGATCAGTTTTCTATATATGCAGTTTTAAATGGCCCACTTTTGCAGTTTATTATTTTAAAGAATCATTTTAATTAGGTATCAGTTCTTTTTTATACTTAAATTTTATCATGATTATCAGTGTTTTTCTGCACATCAGATTTTACTAATTATAATTTTCTGCAACTGTCAGTTTTCTTTTTTTTCAGTTTTCTTTTTATACCTGTTGCCAAATCTAAATTTTCATTAAGCCAATGTATTAGTTTGTATTGATATTACTGTTGATATCAGTAATACCAACTATGAATACATTTTTTAAAAATGGTGATTACTTAACTGATCTATGAGAAAACTGTTAAGAATTTTCTGTCTACTATCACAGTTATCATGTTATGTGGAATTGTTCTATTGCACAGGCTGGCAAAAATTTTTAAAGGTTTGGATGGTAAATGTTTTATGCTTTACAACCCTTAGCTACCATCTGTCAGAATATTCAGCTCCTCTGCTCTGGTATGAAAGCAACCATAAACAATAGGTAAACAAATGAGTGTGGCTATTAACTAATAAAATTTTATTCAGACACTAAATTTTGATTTTCATACCATTTGCATGCTTCACAAAATAATATTCCTTTGATTTTACTTCCAAGCATTTGAAAATCTAAAAATCATCCTTAATTGACAGATTTTACAAACAAAGTGGCAGTGCTAGATTTGGTCTTTGGACTGTGATTTGCCACCTTCTGATCTACTGTATTACTTCTCCAATTCTTTTTGTGCTTATCACTTTGCATCCCTTACCTCACCATCCACAGTCCTTAGGGTGGCCAGACACAAATGGTGAGTTTCAGGTGTCTTCAGGGTCAGCAAGTCAAGTGGAATTATCTGAAATAACTTGTATTTTACATGCACTCAAATTCTCACAAGGATAGGCATTATGATTTTTTGCCTTGTTTCATTTTGTTTTGTTTTGAAGTACTGAGAATTAAACCCAAGACCTTCACACCGAGCTACATCTCCAGCCACTTTGTTTTCATTTTTTCTTTTTCTTTTTTTGAGCAGGGTTCTTTGAGTTACTAAGTCACCCAGGCTGGGCTTGAATTTATAGGTGGTGAAACTAATGCATGAAAAGAATATTCATTTGATGGTTATTGAAGACACTTATTATGTGACAGGTATATGGATTATTACAACTTATAAGGTACACTGCTGGTAAAGTATGTTGTTCTGGGTCTTTTAACTAGAATACAGCAGACCCTAGAATCTAGCCAATTTATCCACAAACCTTGCGCTCACCATCACTGCACTTTCTTGCCTGCTAGTTCTGTACTGCTTCATAGAATGTATAAGATTTTGTAGCATAAAATATAAATAATACAGATCAGACTCCGGTGAGGCTTTTTTTTTCCCTACAGTATCTGAAACTGGGTACTTTGTCATTAACATGAATGATGTCACCACCTAAGGGCCTGCATGTTTCTGGCTACAGTGTTTCAGTGGGTCATATTTCTGGTCACAGCCACATTGGCTTCCTCCTCTGGCACTGAAGAATGGAGACTATTGGATGTGCATTAAATGTTGGGCTATAAGGTGCTGAGGTGCCATAGCAGCTGTTACCAAACCAATGTTCACATAGATGCAATTCTTTATTAAGATCAAAAGATACAGAGCATCAGCTGAGTTTTACCTATAAGCAAAATAATAAAAAATTTTCATAAGAGAAGTAATTAACATGAGAACAGATAAGGGCAAGCAGCCAGCCAAATAGTTCTGCTTTACTGAATGGTGCTCATTGTCATTACTCCAAGAGATGCCAGGTTGTAGGAGTTCCAGTTCAGAGAGGCCCAGCCCCAGCTAATCAGACCATATTCCTTGTGTATGCCCATACATACAAATACACACACAGACGTGTGTGTTTTAAGTAATATGTGTATCTCATACTTTATTCTACTTTACAGACATATATGTGATTACAGATCAGAGCAGAACATGTTGATAAAATGAGAGACTTACAGCCTTCAGGTATATCAAATGTACAGCACACTGTACCTCAGGGCACACTTGCTATGTTAGAATACTTTGAAATGCTGTATATGTGGATGTGATATGCAGAGATTCATTACTAAATGAAAGTAGTACTTCAGACCCAGTGGCATGAAATCTTGTTGCTTAAATGAACAATTTGACAGAGACTTTGTTCGCAGTGAATGATCTAAGAGAGACTTTTTATGTCACATTAGTGGTAGCATCTCATGCAAGAACATTATAGCTGCTAAAGCCACAAGGCAACTGAGTATAAGAATTCCTCAAAATGGTGTAGTGCATTTGTTTGGGCAGATTGCATAAAACACATAGGCACCAAATTCTCCATTTATATGCTGTTTCAGTCTTTCATGCCAAAGATATACTCGCTGAGAGGAGAACCAGAGAAAAACCAGTACTAACAAAACAAATTAACATGGTAGGAATAGATTTGTTTTTATATTCTCTAGATCTTTTTCTCATTTGATCTCTAGATTTGGATTTTCTTTCTTTTTCTATGTTTTCATTTTATGTCCTATTTTCTGAATACATTTAATGTGTTAGCTACTGTGCTTATATTATTAAAAATGGTCTCTCTATGACTGTTAACCTTAATTGTGTCACTCTAGTTCACATAAGAAATTTCCAGCAGATTAGTAAAGCAGACTTCTGGTTGTGTGTTCAGGTAGGTTTTGAGGGCCTGACTGGGTGCTATATATGGTCCTGTTCCTCTTGTTCTCTGGTACAGTTTCCCTGCTGTACTTCCCAGCCACCATGAATTAAGCAAGTTTGCTCCACAATGCCCAAACATAGTGTTTCTACCTTAAAGCCAGTCATTTATGAACCCAATCCCCTGAAACCATGAGCCAAATTAAACCTCCTCTTCTTTAAATTGTGACTGTTGGATATTGTCTCCCCATAATAGAAAAACTGACTTATGCAGAAAATTGATACTGGGAGTGGGACCATTGCTATGACTGAAGCTGATGATGTGGTTTAGAAGCCTTTGGAACTGATTTGTAGGAGAATTTTAGAAAGGTTTGAAGTGGCAGGCCGGAGAAGCCCTAGCACGCTATAAGCAAAACTTAATAGGTGATTCTGGTCAGAACTCAGAAAACCAGAATAATAATAGAAGTATGGACAGTAAAGGTTATATCCTGAGGCTTTGCAAAAGATTGCAATTAAAGATAGAGGACTAATTGATCCACTAGGTGAAATTTCAAAACAACCCAATTTTCAAGCTATGAGAGGGGCACTGCTGCATGCTTTTAGGTAAATTCACAGTGAGAATAAAGGGTAAGTAAGTAGAGTAGAAAATTTGGAAAAATTTAAATTTTGGCCCACAAGGAACCACATGGAAATTTAGGGCCAAGAAAGGAGTGATTGGTACCGTTCAAAAGAAATTTAAGTACAGTGGTACCTGGGTTCATGAACTTAATTCTTTCCATGATTCTGGTCGCAAATTGAATTGAATGAAAACTAAATCAAATTCAGTAGTTAGGTTCAATGTTGTCATTATGGGGGAAATTAATTCCTTTCCCTTCCTTCTAGTTCAGTTTGCAACCAGAATTGTAGAAAGAATTAAGTTTGTGAACCAAAGTACCACTGTACTTTGTACAGGGACAATACCTGGAGGCATCTCAGAAATCGTCAAGACCTCCACCCATCACAAGCTTAAGGGTGCAGAAGTATAAATCTTTCACTTAAGAAGAGAATCACTGAGATTTAAGTAATTAAGAAGGGCCTCCTAATCAGTGTGGAGATTCCTAAAAAATCTAGGATTGGAGGTCCCATTCGACCCAGCTATTTCCCTTCTGGGTATCTTCCCAGAAGAATTAAAAACATTGTGCCACAGCAATATGTGTGCACCCATGTTTATAGCAGCACAGTTTGTAAAACCTAGATCTTGGAAACAATCTAAATGCCCATTGACTGAGGAATGGATAAAAAAGATGTGGTATTTTATAGAATGGAGTACTACTCATCCATAAAGAAACATAAACTTGAGATTTTTATAGGTAAATGGATGCAACTTGAGACCATACTTGTAAGTGAAATAAATTAGACACGCATGTGTAAACATCATATTATCTCCCTGGTGTAAAAAACTGAAAGAAATTACATGTTTCTTTTTCTTTCTTTATTGTCAAGTCACTTTACAGGTAAACAACCCACATTTTGTTAGATCATATAGCTTCACATGCTTTGGTTTGGATGCACCCCTGTTCTGGTTTCTTAAACACCCTCTGATGGCCTGTCTGCATCCCATTTTTTCACCTGCTGGTACTTGGCTGTTTTCCACTGAGGATCTGTGAGCTCCAGAGTTTGCTTTTTCTGCCTATCCTCTCGTATTTAAAGGACTGCTCCACTCTGCCAGTGCACTTCACAATTAATCTTCCATCACTTAGTACTTAATGAACCTGTGCATGGAACAGAGAAAATTAGGATACATGGGCTGTTTTTCCAAAAGCGGGCTGTGTGTACATGCAAAGAGTATTGGGATTGGAAATCACCTGGGTGGTCATGCCTCAGGTTTAGTACCGCGTGCTAACCAGTTGTGCCACTGGAGCTCCAGGATTTCTGGATTTGCTATACTGAGCCTTTTTTATCATCATCACTTTATATTCTCAAATAATAAAACTTTTTTAAGCATCAGAGACTAATAACATTGAAATTATGATGTTCTTCCAGCAATTTACACAGAGAGAGGTGAGAGGAGAGGGATTCAGTGACTGCATGGGAGGTTTTATTCTCAAATAAAGGAAACTAATAGAGAAAAACGTCTCTAATTCTTGTTATTCTCTATTTTTTTTTTCCACCCAAAGCCTGGATTACTACCAAGGTGAAAAGGCTGATGTCTGGAAATCGTTAATCCATGGGATTTGTTCATGGCATATAAAGTTTTCAGAAGTAATTTGCTTTTTAAGTATGGTTTCCTGATTGACTACAGCAAACATAGATCCAAAAAGGGACAGCTCTGTTAGGAGAGCCAAGATCCCTTTTAGTTTCTCAGATATGTGGGAATTTGGGGGGAGGTAGAAGGGATAGAAATTAATTTTTCATATGGCCAGGTCAGAAGGAAAGAGAGGCAGTAGAAGTAGAAAAGAAAAAAAAAAAATACTAGTAGGTAGAAGCAAACCAAAACTGATAGAGTGGAGGTGGGAAAGTGTATACCCAAGACCTTCCTGACGTTAGCTTCTGTCTCACTGAAAACTCGGCTTTATTTCAGTTTGTAGTAATGAGAGGAGGAAGTTAAGGAGACACTTCCATCCTCTTGTCCTGGGCCTGATTTTAGTTCTTGTGTGCTCTTCTGTAATGTTCAGAAACATCACCTCAAACTCTCAAAGATGCAATTCTTGTGGCACTTGTTTTAGAGAAAACTACACTATGCTTAAGCTGGAAGTATTGGCTCAGGACGTTTTTGCTCAGATCTTTTTTTCCATTTTGCTGTCACACTGTTGGTGGTACAAGCATACACATAGGATTCTTAAACACCAAATCAAAAATGTTTCTAACCTGTCATAGTTCATTTCCTGGCTGTTTCCATCTTAAGCATTAACAGATCAAATTTCTGTGTATAATTTACCATTCTCCAAATACAAAGATACTCATTTCTGATATTTATATATACCTACAGGTATGTTAATATTGTCTTCTGGAATCCAGGTGATAGCTAAGTTTTCTTCCTCTCTCACCTTTATGTATCTTCTTAGGCCAAGTTCTTGTTAAGCACTGTTAATGAAGAGCTTTGTCTGTCAAAGGCTCTAGACCCAAAAGGAGATCCTCAGTGGCCACAGTCTATGAGCATTCAGCAGTGGACTTCTAGATATCTACATGGTCTGTGTTCAATTTGATGCTGGACTTAAAATAATTGACTTAATAGCGTGTTGTCTCCATCTACTCTTAACTATTCTGTATACTCACATACACACAACCTTCATGTGACCTTGAAATAAATGTTACTCAGAGAAGAGTCTTTTCCAAAGACTGGCCTTTGTGAGCCTTTGACATATAAGATATCAAATCTCATGGTTTGTAGATAGTGGTACTTGTTTTCTCTTTGTAATCTTACAGACTATGAGAAGGAACCAATCGATGTATTCTTTATCATCTAGGTTCACAGTCTTTGTTAGGAGGTTTACTTTTCTTACATGGGCAACTTCACATGCATATCTGTTCCACTCCAAATGCAGTTATAAATTAGAGAAGAAAGAAAATGAAATATTGTGATAAAGGTTGTTATTTTTTCCAACAGGCACCATGCCTGATTTTGTTTCTTAAATTTGTCTATCCAGTAGACATGTAATAATGCCAAAATGACTGTTGTACTTGACTGTGCAGACAATAATAATGAAGATACTTCAGGCAGGGGACCTCAGACATAATGGAGAATAAATTATCAGGTTTAGTGTTTGAATGTATGTACAAGCATGTGAGGAGGTGAAAACTACCATTTTTGTCTGTGGCTAACTGCTTGC